>WBNH01007499.1:1015-11567 GCA_013401255.1 Urocolius indicus
TGACCTCATCCCCTGGCTGTGTTGGTGGTATTTGCTTTCCCAAGGGTCATATGTGGAGTTAATAAGGGTGGGAGATGACTTTCCTCTCAAAGTTTCCCCCCCCCCCCATCCCCTTTCCCTATAGCTACAAACCCCTCAGGTCTGTTGGCACGAGTTTGACCTCATCTCCTGGCTGTGGTGGTGGTATTTGCTTTCCCGAGGGTCATATGTGGAGTTAATAGGGGTCGGAGATGACTTTCCTCTCAGGGTTTCCCTCCCTCCATCCCCCCTTTGCCTTGATATTAACGTCTCTAATAAGAATTAGCAATTGGCATCGTTTCTATCACAGGACAAGCAGCTCTTCCCAAATTTCTGATGCTCCCTCAGTGGTTTTCCTCAGAAAAAAAAACACCCCCAAAAGCACTGTGGTGACAGCAGCTTTAGCTCAAGGTATAAGTGGCAGAAGCCTGTGAGTCACTGGGGTTTTCCCATCGAAGGTTGAGGCAGGCTGGGCCACTGTTTCAGCTTAAAACTGCAACCGTTGCTTATCTTCTTCAGCCTCTTGCTTCCTTGCTCTTTCTAGGGGACAGTTTTTGAGGAGAATTCAGGCAAATGGTAGGCATGCAGGGCTGTGTTTCTTGCAAAAGAAACGATTTTTGCCTAGAAACTCACACCAAACACCTGCTGAAGCACCTTGGCAGCCCTGCCCTGGCCTCTCTGCAGCACTTCCCTGTCTCTCTGCAGCTGGGGAGAGCCCAGAACAGAGGCAGTTCCTTTCCTCCTCACACACATGTTGCAGCCCCTCAGCACCTTGGCAGCCCTGCCCTGGCCTCTCTGCAGCACTTCCCTGTCTCTCTGCAGCTGGGGAGAGCCCAGAACAGAGGCAGTTCCTTTCCTCCTCACACACATGTTGCAGCCCCTCAGCACCTTGGCAGCCCTGCCCTGGCCTCTCTGCAGCACTTCCCTGTGTCTCTGCAGCTGGGCAGCCCAGCACTGGCCACAGCACTGCACATGTGGCCTCCCCAGCTGGGGCAGAGCACAGGGGCAGCACAAGCTCCCTGGCCCTGCTGCCCACACTCTGCTTGTGTTAACATGAGTTCCCTGTTCAGTAAACTACTGGAGTAACAGCAATTTAACTGTTGTATTTGAGATGGGAGAGGCCTTACCCTAAGGATTCATTGTCAAAGACAGAGCAGGGGGAGAAACAGGTATAAAAGACATACCTTGGCTAAATAATGCAGCAGGGCTGGGATTAGAGTCCTAGTCTCCTGAGATTTGTCACATCACACTGTTGGATTGGTGATGCAGTCGATGATTCCCCATGTCCCTGTCACAGGGGAGAAGGGTGGCAGAAGGCCAAGAAACCCTCAGTAGTTTGGGAGAGCAAGAAGAGCTTCTCACAAGGATGGTGCTGATGATTTCTTTTTCTCCCCTCTCTGTTCTGAAGCAAAGCAGGGAGTGTTTTGAAGGGCTTTTTTTTTAATGGGGTGACATTTCAGGAAAGTATTCCCCCAAATACACCTTTTTAGGGCAGTTTTGTTTAGGTCTTAGGGGTTCAATCGGTGAAGCAGAGGTGGGTGAGTGTCCACGTGCTCTCACTTCTCACAGGTTTTTGCTGAGGGGAAGGTGTTGAAAACAGAGTTTGATTTACCCTTGAACTGAGCAAAGGAGGGCACTTCAACCAATCAAGAGAGGTTTTCTTCCTAAGGCATGTCTTTTCTTCTTGTACAGGTGACCTACAAATGGCTCAGCTACACTCTGGGAGTTCACGTCAACCAGGCTAAACAGTAGGTATTAGTGCATCCCACAGTCTCTGTGTTCTGTGGCAAAGCCTTGGTAATGACTGTTTGCATGAGTGTGGTTAGTGCCTTTAAATGATCCCTTTGGGAATATTTCCAGATGCTTTGTGTCTTCCCTGTTAGAGCAGCTTGTTATTCAACATGCTTTACTCTCCCCAGAGGCAGGTCTTGCTTTGACTTGGAGGGTTGTGTTTTACAGCTCAGCTGGACACCTTCTGCTGCTTTATGTCATAAATACTTGGGTCAGAACGGATGATTTCGTGCTGTTTCACCTGAGAAATCTGTGTAGATCCGTTCTTGTAGTTCTCTGTAAAATGGGGGAGTGTTTTCTGAACTTAGCTCCAGTCCTGCAAACAGAGCTTTGCCTCTGTGAGAATCCAAGAATCCCTGACTGGTGAGGGTAGCCAGGGCCCTGCAGAGCTGCTGCAGCCCCAGCCCCTACTCCAGCAGCTGCCCCTGGCTCAGGGGGCACAGGAACGTGTCCAGGGTGGGTTGGAAACCTCCTGAGAAGGAGCCTCCACACCCTCCCTGGGCAGCCTGGGCCAGGGCTCCCTCCCCTCAGCACCAAAGGACTTGCTCCTCCTGGGCCAGGGGCACTTGCTGTGTTCCAGCCTCTGCCCCTCACCCCTTGGCCTGCCACTGGCCCCCACACAACCAAGTGGCACCTCCTGAGCCTTTCAGCACCTTGCAGGACCCTTTAGGTCCTTGTGAGTGTTGCTGAGGTGCCCCTGAGCTCAGGCTCCTCTTCTCCAGGCTGAGCAGCCCCAGGGCTGCAGCCTTTCCTCCTCACACACATGTTGCAGCCCCTCAGCACCTTGGCAGCCCTGCCCTGGCCTCTCTGCAGCACTTCCCTGTCTCTCTGCAGCTGGGCAGCCCAGCACTGGCCACAGCACTGCACATGTGGCCTCCCCAGCTGGGGCAGAGCACAGGGGCAGCACAAGCTCCCTGGCCCTGCTGCCCACACTCTCTTCATGCCCCCAGGCTGCCATTGGCTTCTTGCCCACGAGCCCACGCTGCTGCTCATGGGGAGCTGCTGCCCCCCAGCACTGCCAGCTCCCTGTCCCAGAGCTGCTCTCCAGCAGCTCACCCCCAGCCTGTGCTGCTGCAGGGGCTGCTTCCTCCCCAGCTGCAGGATTCATGGGAAATGCTCATCTGCTCTGCTCATCCACCTGCACAGTGCATGACAAAGTTCTGCCTAACAGGCTTGATGAGCACAGGTAAGTGTTTGAAGGATGGGGAAGTCCCCTGTGCTGTCAGAATGTTTCTGCTGTTCCAAGTTTAGCACAAATGTGGAACCATGCCAGGGTGTGTTGATCAAATTCAAAACTACTGACACTTTTTAAATATCCCATAAAACAAAGAGTGAGGTTTCAGGGATTCTGAGGTTGCTGCTACACAGCAGGGTAAAATGAAGCATAAGATCTGAAGGCTCCCTAAGGGTGTCAAGTCCCATAATACAAACATTTTCTGTCCTGGCTGTGGCAGGTTATTACAGTCTCTGTCTCTGTAGCAGTCATCATCTTCAAATCTTTGGCAGATGCCATCCTCATGGAGCATGTGGTTGTGTCTCTTCCTGCCTGTGTGGGACACTCATCCCACCTGAGCTGAAAGCTTCAGTCTCAGCTCAATCTCATCATCACTACTCATCCTCTTTCCTCCCATTTCTGATCACTGTGTGAGTGCAGGTAAGTGAGGTTCTATCTATACACCTGGCAATGTGATCACACACCGACAACCACCAGTTGCTCAGAGGAGGGAGATGGCTCAGTAAGATTCATTTAATCCTTATTACAATAACTGTGCTCACGTGAAATGTTTCCATTAAGGCTGCCTTTACTCTTCCTTTAGGATCAGCTTCATGGAAGGAGTGGTGATCCAGGCTCTTTCCTTTGCAGGTGATTAACTCTGCTTTCTTTTATGCAGGATGCTGTTTGATTACGTGGAGAGGAAGCGAAAGGAGAATTCAGGAGCTCAGCTTCATGTCACCTACTTGGTAGCAGGAACCTTCACCCAGAATGGACACAATGTGAGTGGTTCCTTTCTCAAAGGTGTCTGTGAGTTCCTTGTTCTTGTGCCTTCCATCTTGGTTTGGAAGCTTTGGGTCAAAAGCTGAACTTGTTCCCTTTTTCCAGTAACAGGCACCATGTGCTGTGTCTTATGTACTTGTAGAAAATGAGGTACTATGTCTGTGGTGGGTTTAACCCTGGCTGCGTGTCAGGTGCTCACCAAGTCCTTCTGCCCCTCCCCCTTCCCAACTGGGCAGAGGAGAGAGAAACACAACAAAGGGCTGGTGAGTGGAGATAAGGACAGGGAGAGCACTCAGCAATGGCCACCATGGGCAGAACAGACTCAGCTTGGGGAGAAATGGTTGGATTGATTAATGACCCATCAGAGCAGGGAGATGAGGAATAAACCTGAGCCTTAAACCCCTCCCCAAGCCCTCGCCCTTCCCAGGACTCTCCTTCCTACCCCCAGAGGAGCAGGGGATCTGGGTTATGGTCAGTTCACCCCAGATGGACTTTGCTGCTGCTTCCTCTCAGGGGGAGGCCTCCTCACACTTGCCCTGCTCCAGTGTGGGGTCCCTGCCACGGGACACAGTCCTCCAGGAACTGCCCCAGCGTGGCTCCTTCCCACTGCCCCTCCTTCTGCAGTGCCCTGGCTGGCTGCACAGATGTTGCTCTCACATTCTCCCTCCCTTCTGCTGCTGCAGTTTTGCCTCTGCCCACCAACTCCATCCCCTTGTTCCCCAATCTGTTAATCACAGAGGTCTCACCTCAGTCACTAATTGTTGAGGCCTTGGTCAGCTGTGGGTCCACCTTAGAACTGCCTGGCCCTGGCCCTGTCAGCTCCAGGGGAAGCTTCTGACAGCTCTTTGTTTAAACAAACCACCTCTGTAGCCCCTCACTACCAAAAACCTGGCCCAGGCCAAACCACTGCCCTGTCCCAGCATAGAAACAATAGAGAAGAAAGATCATTTGCTCAGGAGTTGGTAATACAGAGCTGAATAACAGGGTTTTACTTAATGAACTTAAATCTTGTTACCAGTCATCCCTTGGTCCTTTCACTATTATTCGACAGCAGAGATTAGAAGACAGGCTGGAGAAGCCCTTGTGAGGTGAGCTGATGCACTTGCCAGAATCTGCTGTGGAGTAAAAGGCAGCTGAGTAGTGTTTGGAGAGAGCTTGGGAGGCAGTGAGAGTTATAACAACTAATTAATAGAACAATAACTCATCAAAGGTGTTAATTAAAGCAACTTGGGTTTTTTTTTATCCTGCTGTACAAGAGAAACAGATTGAGTTTTGTATCTCAAATGCTTTGATTTACTGAGCAAAGCAATTGCCACTGATTGTGTTTATTTTTGGTTGTTGCTGCTTGTCAGATCTTGGAGGGTGTCAGCTCTCAGACAGGTTCTTTTTGGCAAGAAGATGAGCAAATGGAATGCCTGTTTCCCTTTGCTCTCAGAAGAATTCAGTAGCCAAACACTAAATGCCTTGGACATACTTCTTGGTGTCTTTAAATACCCCAATATCTCTTACATTACAATCCACAGTCCTCATTTAGACTTTGTGTATCCAAACATGTTTATATGTAGATTGGGAGGGGTGGAAACCAAACCAGAACAAGCCTTTTCTTGTCTTCCTAACTTCCATCAACTGCTTCACCTACACAAGGTATTGTGTTTACCTCTCCAAATCTGCCTGAAATGGAAGGTGATTATTTAATGCATTAGCTGTGTATAAGGGTCCATATTTACTTCAAGCTCTACAGGTAGTGTCACACTTACAGCTTGAGTTGAACAGGATTTTTCCACTCTCTCTGCTGATGGAAATAACATCCAAAGTAATAAGGAAATAACACCCAAGGTAACATCTCTTGGCTCATTGGAACTGGCCAGAGGTTTGTCATCACATTCCATTACTCAAGAAGCCAAAGCTGTTACTTTCCCATAACCTATTGCAAACAAACAAGTGGGTCCTGACATAGGGACAAATCGATTTATTCCCAACTCTTGTCTGAGCAGCTGATGGATTTTTAAAGGTAAATGTCCAAAGGTGACTTTTTACCTTTGTGTTTTGAAACGTCTTCTTTTTGAATGCTGCAGTAGCAGTGCCTGCTAGGAAAGGTGAGCTGCAGATGTGCAGTAAGTGTGTAGGGGCAGAGATGAAGTGATGCCACACAGGAGGAGTTTCACTTTCCTCAAGGTGGGTGTCTGGGGCCAGTGAGAGCTGAGGGGAGGAGAGGGCAGATGTGGTAGATACTTGCAGCAGATGTGCAGGCTTTGGAGTAACTGGTGGGTACTATCTGGTGCAAGTCAATTTTGGGTCATGAAAGGATGTGAGTGCTTAAGACACAACCTTGTGCTTGCTGGGAACCCTGCACTACTGTTTGCAGTCAGTAGGTGTAGCCTCAAGGCTGAGAATTCAACTTCAAGACTCCTCTGAAGGGAAATCTGCAGAGAAACCTAATCACAAATCATTCTCATCCTGCCTTGAGCATTGCACACTCCTTCCTCACTGCTTTTTATCAGCCTTGCTGAGGGACCATGACTCAGTCTTTATTTCCTGTTGCAAGTTCCCTGCATTTTCATGCCCCTTTACTCTTTTGCTGACTAGTCTGTGACATCAAACAAACACAAAATTCATGGGCAGATTTTGTCCAGTCATGGACCCATGGAATTGCTTCAGCTAAAAGAGCCCTTTAAGATCCTTGAGTCCAGCCTTTGTCCCAGCCCTATCAACCACTAGAGTGGTCTCTAGTAGTCTGGATGCTCTGTGTATTAAGTTCAGCTTATTCCATGTCATACAGCAGGTACAGCTCTTGAAGCCCATCAGCTGAACACATTTGCAGAAACATTCATTTCTGCCTTTTCAGTTAATGCTTAATTCCTCCTGATGTTCTCCTTCTCTGGTGCCACTTCTGTGCTATGGATTGCTACCTCAGAGTTTACTGGCAATCTAAATACACATGGCTGATGGGGACTAGTGCAGCACATTTGGGCCATCAGCTTTGCTGCTCTCCCCTGCATTGCATATTCAGTTTTCATTCCATGTGTCTCATCTCCCAGCATCAGGAACAGAGGATTTCTGCAGTGGTGTGTGAAACAAGGCTGTTAGAAAAGTAACTTTACAAACTAGTGGCTGACTGTGTAAAGGCACTGACAGGGTCCTTTGCAGCCAGAAAGCTGTACCTGTAATGAGCAAACCTTCTCATTCAAGAGGTAAGTGATGTTTTCAGTCCTATGCAACAGGTGCTTTCAAAGGTTAAGATTGCAATTTGTTGCTTTCTTTACAGTGCCACAAGGTTGCAGTAGTGAGAGAGGATAAACTGGAAGGTAAGCAGGTTGGGATTGGGAACATTCTGTGTGTTTAAGCTTTTTGCTTTGATAAGAACCAGCAAAGTGAGTGAAGCTCAGAACTTGCCACGTGCACGTAAATGCCTGCTCAGGCTCTTGGGTTCAGGTGTGTGCTTTTGGTACTAGATGTTTCTCAGAATGTTGAATGTCTGAGCCAACAGCTGGGTAACTTCACACACTTGTGACCTGGGGTTGATTTTTCTTGTGTTGAATGTCTTAGCCAGTGATGCTTCTCTACCTCCCTGCCTCTGACAGCTGCCTTCTCCTTAAAGACACTGATATTCGAGTGGTGTAGAGCAGTGTCTGACAGTGCCCAAGATGGGCATTAGAGCTGGGAAAGAGTCTGGAGCACAAGGATGCTGGGGAGGGGCTGAGGGAATGAATGGGGGTGTTGAGGCTGGAGAAGAGGAGCCTGAGGGGACACAGCAGCACTCTCTGACACTCCCTCACAGGAGCCTGTGGCCAGGAGGCTCAGGCTCTGCTCCCAAGTCATGAGCAACAGCACAAGAGGTTGTTGTGTGGAGGCTGTTGAGGCCTGAGAGAAGGAGGCTGAGGAGAGGCCTTGCTCTGGGCAGCTCCCTGACAGGAGGCTGAGGCAGGAAGGGGCGGCCATCTCTGCTCCCAAATGCCAAGCGACAGGCCAAGAGGAGGAAAGGGGCTGGAGCTGCCCCAGGGGAGGTTGAGGCTGGAGCTGAGGCAGAACTGTTTCCCTGAGAGGGGTGTCAGCCCCTGTGCCAGGCTGCCCAGGGAGCTGGGGCAGTGCCCAGCCCTGGAGGGATCCCAAAGCCATGGGGCTGAGGTGCTGAGGGCTGTGGGTCAGTGGTGGTTGTGGCAGTGCTGGGGGAACAGTTGGACTTGAGGATCTTTAACTTCTTTTCCAACCTGAACGATTCTGTGCTCCTATGAGTTGTGAGCTCTGGCTCCAAAGGATGCTGAAGTAGATAGTTCTAGTTATTTGTTGAGTGCAGTTGCAATCTTTGCCCTGGGTGATGTGGGTGTTACTGAGCTTTCCACAAGAACATTGTCATTTTTCTCTGGGGTATTTGCTTGAACAGTAAAAGGTGAAAAAAACCCTTCCTCTCTAACAGTGTTTCCTGCAACTGCTTTCCTTGCACTATCAATCAGTCCTCTTCACCACCTTCCCAAGTCTGTCCCACTGATGGGATCTGATCTGTAGCAATTGAAATGCAACTGCAGGCTCCGTGTCGCTTTCCAACGACATCTTTGGCATTTGAGAACAGACTGTGGCATCTGTGACCTTAAAAATCCATGTCTGGTGCTCTCTGCCTTTGTTTGAAAAGCTTGGCATTAATTCCTTTTCCAAACCCAAAGTACATTTCTAGCTCCAGTTGTCTTCATCAGGGTAATGGATTGTCAAGCAGTGCAACTACTATCTGTCATGTCTGTTGAGTTATATGTGCTGTGTAATGGTCTGTTTTGCTGTGGAGGGAAAGGGTTCTTCATGGCTTTGTTTTTCTGGTATTAGAAGACAGGCCAAAGGTATGACTTACATTTGGAAGAGGCTGAGGTTTGTGATGGGAGTAGGGCTTCACAGTCTAGGACTGGCCCCAAGAAATGATTACTGTGTGTATTTTTACAGTGCCTAGAAGCTCTGTCTCAGACCAGGACTGTGTGGAAAGAACAATAAAAGCAATGAGGGGAAAAAAAAAGGATTCCTAAAAACCAGCTCTTGTTTCAAGGGGTTTATGGTGTAAATAGCACAGAAGATGGATGAAAGAACAAGCCCATGTACCAGCACAGGCTGGGGAATGAACTGTTAGAGAGTGGCACAGGGAAAAGGGAGCTGGGGGTGCTGGTGAGCAGCAGGATGAGCAGGAGCCAGCAACGTGCCCTCGTGGCCAAGAAGGCCAATGGCAGCCTGGGCTGGTTGAGAAGGGCTGTGGGCAGGAGGTGCAGAGAGGTTCTGCTCCCCCTCTGCTCTGCCCTCCTGAGACCACATCTGGGATATTGTGTCCAGTTCTGGGCCCCTCAGTTGCAGAAGGACAGGGAGCTGCTGGAGAGAGTTCAGTGCAGGGCCACAGAGATGCTGGAGTGGAGCATCTGCCTTGTGCTGAAAGGCTGAGGGAGCTGGGGCTCTGCAGCTTGGAGAAGAGGAGCCTGAGGGGTGAGCTCATTCATGTTCCAAATCCATCAAGGGTGGGTGTGAGGAGGCTGGAGCCAGGCTGTGCTCAGTGATGGCCAGTGACAGGACAAGGGGCAACGGGGACAAGCTGGAACAGAAGAGGTTCCAAAGCAACACAAGGGAGAATTTGTTCCCTGTTGAGGTGAGGGAGCACTGGCAGGGGCTGCCCAGATGGGCTGTGGAGGCTCCTTCTCTGGAGACATCCCAACCCCAGCTGGATGAGTCCCTGTGTGCCCTGCTCTAGGTGCTGCTGCTTTGGCAGGGGGGTTGCACTGGATGAGTTTTCCAGCTCCCTTCCAGCCCTTGAGATTCTATGTAGAGACAAAACACTGGTTCCAGCAGACTGCTAGAGGAGACACTGTGATGTGAGTTGTGATACAGTGGACCTGATTCTGCCAAGGCTGTGCTAACAGAGGATTTGTTTCTTTGTTTCCCCTTCCCTCCCCTCTCCAGCAATGAAGTCTAAACTCTCCTCCATTGCCAGTGTCCACATCTACAGCATTCAGAAAGCTTTGCTCAAGGACAGTGGGCCCCTCTACAACACTGACTATGACATTGTCAAGACAAACCTGCACAACTGCAGCAAGTGAGTTGCATCTTGGGGGGAGGGGGGTTTAAATTGTTAATGTTGTGTTGATTTGAGACTGAGGAGATGTTGCTACATCCTGAAGTCAGTGGTTACCAGATAGAGGAATATCTTCTAGGCCATGCCAGACCAGACCCCAGGCAGCACATTGTAGGATTGCTCTGTAAACCGAGCTGTTTCCAGCTTGCTGTTGGTTCACTTGCTCTGTTACTCCAAAGGACAGACAATTCCAGCACCTTTCTTCCTCTGATTGGCTAGAAACCTTGTTTCTCATTTCCAGGCCAGGCTTCACTGTGACCTTTTTCATCCAGGTCTCAGGCAAAGAGGGGGAGTAAACTGAAACACACTAACAAAAGCATGAGCCATGTGCCCAGTGAAGAGCTGACCTGAGGCTTTCTGGTTTGTGAGACTCTGTTTCCATCCAACCTCTCTGATGTTTTGCATTCTCCATATCCATTTAGATTGGAGCTGAGGCAGAACTGTTTCCCTGAGAGGGGTGTCAGCCCCTGTGCCAGGCTGCCCAGGGAGCTGGGGCAGTGCCCAGCCCTGGAGGGATCCCAAAGCCGTGGGGCTGAGGTGCTGAGGGCTGTGGCTCAGTGGTGGCTGTGGCAGGGTGAGGGGAGCGCTGGGATCCAGCAGCTTCAAGGGCTTTTCAAACCCAAATGGTGTGATTCTGTGATCTGTTGCCACCA
>WBNH01007499.1:14793-25071 GCA_013401255.1 Urocolius indicus
AGGGCACGTTGCTGGCTCCTGCTCATCCTGCTGCCCACCAGCACCCCCAGCTCCCTTTCCCCTGTGCCAAACAGTTCATTCCCCAGCCTGTGCTGGTACATGGGCTTGTTCTTTCCCAGGTGCAACACTCTGCACTTGCCCTTGTTGGATTGCATTAGATGTCTCTGTGCCCAACCCTCCAGCCTGTGCAGCTCTGGTTGAATGGCAGCACAGCCTCAATGGATTTAGAATATGAATGAGCTCACCCCTCAGGCTCCTCTTCTCCAAGCTGCAGAGCCCCAGCTCCCTCAGTCTTTCAGCACAAGGAAAATGCTCCACTCCATCACCTCAGTGGCCCTGTGCTGAACTTTCTTCAGCAGCTCCCTGTCCTTCTACCACCTGTTCCAGTGCAGCTTTTCTTGTGCTTCCAGATGTTTTATTTCCCCCCATAACAGGATAACACAGGCCCGGAGCATCAAAGTACAACCTGGGAGGCACCTGAAGTGAAAACCAAGGAGTTCTAAAAGCCTAAAGAAGTGTTTGTGTCCATCCCACAGGTTCAGTGCCATCCATTGTGCAGCAGCAGTGCCCAGGACACCAGCTGAAACTGCCCAGGCTCGGGCAGCTGCCCAGGCAGCGGCTCCTGCGGTGAGTGAGCCGGGTGCTGCCGGCGGCCCCACGCTCAACGGCCACGCACCAGCCAGCACCAAACAGACCTCCCAGCAGCAGCACAAAGGCATCATGGGAATGTTTGCAGCCAAAGCAGCCTCCAAAGCCCAGGATGCAAACAAAGAGACAAAAGCAGAGGCTAAGGAGGCCCCGGCTGTAAGTTACCTCTGGTCCTTTGGCAGCCCTCTGGGTTTATGGCTTTAATGAACGACTCTTGTAACTTCAGACAATGTCACAAGCCCTGAATGGTGGGAAGAGTCCTGCAGAGCTGCTGCAGCCCCAGCCCCTGCTCCAGCAGCTTCCCCTGGCTCAGGGGGCACAGGAATGTGTCCAGCTGGGGTTGGAAACCTCCNCCCACACAACCAAGTGGCACCTCCTGAGCCTTTCAGCACCTTGCAGGACCCTTTAGGTCCTTGGGAGTGTTGCTGAGGTGCCCCTGAGCTCAGGCTCCTCTTCTCCAGGCTGAGAAGCCCCAGGGCTGCAGCCTTTCCTCCTCACACACTGTTGCAGCCCCTCAGCACCTTGGCATGTCAAATCCAGATCACAAGTGTGTGAAGTTACACAGCTGTTGGCTCAGAAATTCAACATTCTGAGAAACACCAAGTAGCAAATCACACACCTGAACCCAGTAGCCTGAGCAGTATTTATGTGCACATGGCCTCTCTGCAGCACTTCCCTGTCTCTCTGCAGCTGGGACAGCCCAGAACTGGCCACAGCTCTCACTTGACCTAAAGAACCTTCACCAGCCTCCTCCACTGACTGCTTCAAGCACTAAACATGCTGTTCTCTGGGAATGCCCACTCACAGTTTCAACTGCATAGCACAGATGTGCCTTCTCTCAGTCATCTTGGACAATAATATGCCACACTTTCGATCCATCCCCAAAAATGTAGTTGAGTTGACTTTGCCCCTTTGCTGTGGCTCCTGGAGGCAGCTCTGTGCTGAGCACAAAGCAGCACAGCTGCACGATGGAGACAATTGTTCCATTGCCTCCAGTTATGCCAACATATACACTGGCTTGAGGATCTTGCTCTCTCCATTGTGCTTAAAAGGATTTGTTTTGAGCAATAAGTGAAATCTGAGAAGTATCAAGGTGTTTAAACTTGGTCTGTGAGGGAAGCTTCAGAGCTTGACCTGTGCAAGACTCTATTGTTTATCTTCTCAGCTGCTGGGGTTTTGTTTCCCCAAGATGGGATTACATTGTAATGTTAATTAGCATCACTGGTTTTAAAGCCACATGGCCAGTAAACGGGGTATTCAAACACTAATATACCCCTGCATATGATTTGGCTTTTTTAGAGCAGCTGAGTACATTTGAGTTCCTTTATTTTCCCCCCCTCTCATTTTCAGAGTGGGTTTCAAACTGGTAAAGAATGCATGTCTCAGTGTTTTGGGAGCTTGAGTCTCTGCTTGCCTTTTGCATGAAAAAGAGTTGGGATGAGGAGGCTGAGTGAGCTTCTTTAGCTGTTTGTATGTGTGTGTGTGTGGCTGTATTAATGGAACAGAGCAGTGATATTTGCTGCAAAGCCACTCAGCAGAGCAGTGGATGTGCCAGAGTAGCTGGAGAAAGCCTTCATGGTTTGGCCAATCTGTGTTCTTTTTCCTCTTTACTCTGAATTGAGGCACTGATAGTTTGCAAAAGAAACCCAACAGTTCTTCACTGGGAACTGAGCCAAGCCCTCATTTCAGTAACACTGTCAGCCATCAGATGGGAATGTGGCTCCAGTTAGATTTGAAGGCCTAGCTGAGGAGCTCTAAGTGACTTACTCTCAACCTTTTGATGCATTTAATATCTAGGATCTCCAAATTCTCTTCACCAGGCACTGGAATCTGAGGCACTGCCCAGTCAACAAGTGCCATGTGTTCATTTTGCTTGTCCAGAAGCAGTAGTGTGCATTTGGAGGCTTGTGTTGTGTGAAGAATTCCTGTGGTTACTCCTCTGTTTGCTTCTAGGTGTCTACAGTAAGCAGCAAAGCACCAGCAAAGAACAGCATAATCAACAACTTCTTTGGAAAAGCTGCCATGAGTAAGTGCTTTCAGAAACCATTGTGGTCAGGGACCAGCCTGCTGTGGCTTAAAAACCCCAGATCCTGAGAGTGGCTGGAAATATGCTGAACTGGGGGCAGTGGCTGACACCCCAGAGGCTGGGCTGACATTCAGCCAGACCTGCACAGGCTGGAGGGTTGGGCACAGAGACATCTAATGCAATCCAACAAGGGCAAGTGTAGAGTGATGCACCTGGGAAAGAACAACCCCACGTACCAGCACAGGCTGGGGAATGAACTGTTAGAGAGTGGCACAGGGGAAAGGGAGCTGGGGGTGCTGGTGGGCAGCAGGATGAGCAGGAGCCAGCAACGTGCCCTCGTGGCCAAGAAGGCCAATGGCAGCCTGGGCTGGATGAGAAGGGCTGTGGGCAGGAGGTGCAGAGAGGTTCTGCTCCCCCTCTGCTCTGCCCTCCTGANGAGGGAGCACTGGCAGGGGCTGCCCAGATGGGCTGTGGAGGCTCCTTCTCTGGAGACATCCCAACCCCAGCTGGATGAGTTCCTGTGTGCCCTGCTCTAGGTGCTGCTGCTCTGGCAGGGGGGTTGCACTGGATGAGCTTTGCAGGTCCCTTCCATCCCTTAAGATTCTGTGATTCTGTGAAACCTCTTTTTTCCCCTCTCATTTTTGGTGTTTAAAGCAACCTCATTGATATCAGAAGTCTCATGACACAGCTGTGGTAAGAGGCATAACCAGAAAGGAGCAAAACTCTTCCTTCCCACCTCTGTCCCACCAAACTTGTTGCATTTTCTTTACAACCTCTCTTAAGAAAAGAGTTTTTCATCCCATTTCCCTGCTCCTTTGCAGTCAGAGGGGGGTTAATGCCTTTCTTTTTATGCAGCTCTTAAGGCAGAACATTACAAGTTGTCAGTGGGATTGTTCAGACAAAAAGCTGCTGGATGGAGATCAATTCCAATGACATATTTGTGCAGCCTAACCCAGGAAGGAATTTTTTTTTAGTGCAGAAGAAATCTGATTTCAAGTGAGTCCTTCTGGCTGCAAGATGAACTGTTGGTAAAATGTTTGCCAAGACCTGTTCTGCAGAGCCTGTTAATGATGCTTGCCTTTCATCACAAATCACTGAGGAGCCTGGAGCTGGATTTAGGGTTAATGTCTGTACTGAGAACTAAAAATGCTCATGACTGGAGGGGAAAAATGAAGGGTGGCTTTCCCCTTTGAGTAAGAGTTTGGACTTGGTGGCATCTGAAGGTCCCTTCAGACCTAAATGATCCAAGTCTGAAAGAATATCCTGAAGCTTTTTAAAATAGCCATTGGAAAAAGGACTGGAGAGTTTTCTTCCAAAGTGCCCTTATAATAACAGAGTACAAGAGGATTCAAAGAAGAGTTACAGGGAGGGAGTAAACAGCAAAGTTCACTTTCTAACAGACATCTGTCAGAGTTTGCAGGGTACAGTTCCAGCACCAAACACAAGGCACAGCACTGTTGGGCATCTTGGAGCTCCTGTTTTTGTGAGACTGAGGGAGCTGAGGACTCTCTTTTTTTCAGCCCAAGCCTCACAAGTCTAAGCACAGTGACCACAAGGAATTCACTCCAGTGGTATCTTAAGATCTCACAAGAGCCTTAGACCAAACTTACTGTGCTGAAAACCCAAGAAGCTGAAACCACAGTGGTGATGGAGAAAGCTTTGTGGGTGCCTACCCAGGATCTCCAAGTGGGGTTTGAGTCCTGTCAAGGAGCACCTCAAGGAAACTTGTGAGGTGGCTGAAGGGAAGGAGCAAAGCAAACAGCACTGGAACTGATTATGTGTGTGGAAGAGATAGGAGTGATTCCAGGAGTAAGATTTATTCCTTATACTTTTTACATCTCTCCTGGCTTTAAAGATTTCACCAGTGCCAGAAAGCCCTGAGTTAACCATAAGCTGGTCCCCAGCTTTCTGCTGTTGAGCATAAATAAGAGACCTGTCATTCAAGGTCTTCTTTATGAGATGTTCTCCCTTGCTGAATGAAGCAGCCAGCCTGTTTCCTACCCAGGGTCAGAAAGGCCTTGGCATGAAGCTGTAGCCCTCTCAGCAGCCTCTCTTTTGACTGACAGTGTAGTTGATCTCACTGTTGAATACTTTTTTCTTCTCTGGGGCATCTTGTGCTTGGGGTGATACAGGTTTCTAATTCACCTGCTCCCCGCTTCTGCTGGGGTGTGTGTGGAAAGCTGCTGAATGAACTCACTGAGTGGTGCTGCTGTGCTAACAGCACCTGCCTGTCAGGTTGATCAATGTGGTTTTGCTCTCCACTCCCACCTCCTTTCTCTTCTCTGGTACTAGGGGAAGCCTTTTGAAGCACAGTTGTCCTTGGATGCAGTGCTGCATAGGCAAAAGAAGCTGGTTCCTCAGCACAGTGGGGTTGAGGTGGGATGAGGAGCTGCCACATCACTGGAAATGCCAATCACAGGCTCTGATGTGCAGGATGGAGACTGCACACACCTCTCATCACTCTTCATCGACCCTGATTCTCCTGTTCCTGGGCACTTTTGTGCCAGGGATCACGTGACTGGAAAGGTGGATGTGGGGTTATGTCTACAAGAAGGGCTCCCAAGTCTCCTGTGCTGATGTCTTTGGTCCTGGTGACTGTAAAGGCTTCTGGTCCTGCCTCCCAGCCCTCTTCTGCAGAGTTTGACTGTAAAGGCTTCTGGTCCTCCCTCCCAGCCCTCTTCTGCAGAGTTTGACTGTAAAGGCTTCTGGTCCTGCCTCCCAGCCCTCTTCTGCAGAGTTTAACTGCTGCAGCACACGTGGCTTGGGCTGTGCCATCAGGGACAGAACCACAGAACCATGCTCTTTGGGTGTTTTTTTTTCATCTAAGACCCAGCTCAGTCAATCTAGATCCTTTTAATGCTTTCCTGTAGCACCTGCAGTG
Organism: Urocolius indicus; assembly: GCA_013401255.1. Classification (NCBI taxonomy): domain Eukaryota; kingdom Metazoa; phylum Chordata; class Aves; order Coliiformes; family Coliidae; genus Urocolius; species Urocolius indicus. The sequence goes on from WBNH01007499.1 coordinate 20,349, forward strand.
TTCTGTGTGCTCCTGATGGCCAGTGTTTAGGCCTCTCCTTTGTAAGCTGTTGTTTATGCTGCATGCCCAGCATTGGTTCTCTCCTTCATGCTTTCTTCACAGATAAACTCAAAGTCAGCTCTACCCTTGAACAGCCAAAGGAGGAGAAAGAACTAGTCAAGCCTTCAGCTCCTGTGGCAGAACCAGAGTCAGCCCCTAATACTGCAGGAGAGAAACCTGGGAAGAAAACAGAGCCTCCTAAGATTCAACCAAAGGACAGAAAAAGGTGGGCCATGCCTTTCAGGGTCTCAGGAACCTGTTAACCTGCTTCTTGATGGCCTGCATGGAGCTGGCCGATCAGGCAATCCTGCTTCACTTCTTGTTTCCAGCAACTAAACTGCATGAAACCTGCCTACAATTATCTCTTAGAATCCTTTCCTCATTTAGTTTCTTTCCCACTTAGTGCTGTGGGTGCCTCAGGGCCATTTGTGCCATGGCAAATGGGGGAAAGGCCAGGCTCCAGGTTAGTATTCAGTGGGAGGGGGTGACTTTCCATGAGACAACCTCCTGCTGTTGAGTAAACTTAGTGAAGACCCTGCAGGCAATCTGTGGGGGCTGGCAGGAGCACCTGTACTGCAAGGGAAGGTAAGTATACTCCCAAACTTAGATGTACACAGCTCCCAGCACACAAAGTTCTGCTTGTTGATTCCCATAGCTAATATCCTGCTGCTTTGCAATGCTCCTGGTTTACTTTGGGCAGAGGCTTCCAAGTACATTTTTGAAGTTCAACCCTTTTGTGTTGAATCCAACTCAAACTGACAGAGACACACACACACAAAATCATTACAGTCTGATGGCTCTCTGGTGGCCTGTGAGTAATTAATTGGTGGTCTCAATCAATTTCTAACTCAACTAGGTAAAGAGCACCACCCAGCCCACCATGGCAGCTGCTACTAACTGGTCTTCTTATTGATAGCCTTAATCCAAAAGCCAAAGGGCCTGGAAACTACATGTTGACAGTCTGGGCTTGGGAAGGCCACTTGGGCTGTCCCAGCTCTAGGAGGATACGTGGGCCTTTAGCCTCCAGGCTTGTTAGTCTGACATGTCTGGCCAACATTAAAAAGAAAGAAGCTCTTTTATTTTTTCCAGTAGCCTTTAAAAAAAAAAAATGGCTCCAGGATTCTGAGACACTACCTCATAGTCAGTCAGTGACAAGCAGTCTGTCAAAAGAGCTTCTGAGAGATGCTGTTGGGGACGTGAGCGTGTTTGGGGAGCCTGAGTTAGAAGAGACAAGATCAGGGATGCAACTCTTTGCCAGGTTGCTGTGGCCAAGCTAGGTGAGGTACTGGGCAAAATGCTGAACTGCAGAGGGGCTAAAGAAACCCTCCTTTGTTTGGAAGAACTGGGTATGGGTAAGGGTGAAGGGCTTGAAAATGCTTATGCATCTATGCCTGATTGTATAGGCTGAGGATCCTTCAGCAGGTGGGATTTTAAGGGGTACAAGAGGTGTTTGGGATCCTCCCTGGCAGTTCTCTCAGGAACACTCTCGTCCACGTGTGCCTGATGCTTTCACACACAAGGGCTGACACATGTTCATTCCTTTCTCCCTTTGTGGCAGTAAAATGCAGAGGGTGGACAAGTCTGATACAGAGGAGGAAAGAGATCCTGGGCATGTCAAGAAAAAGAGGAAGAGAATCAAACAGCTTCAGTCTGACAGCAGTGATGAGGAAGGTAAGAAGCCATGGAAGCAAGCAGGCACCTAGCTCAGGGGCCTGACTTAAACAACATCACTATCCAAGGCTGTTGGTCGACCACTGAGGGAATGGTTTAGAGGGCTAAAAGGGCTAAAGACCATGCAAATGGCTGTAGTTGGACCTTTCTCACTTGGGCATAGGCTTGAGATGCCTCAGTCATTCAGTCTTTTGTTTTAGCTTAGCTCAGATCTGGCTGTCTCCTCACCAAGTGTGCTGCCAGTCACAGTGCTGACAGTGTGGGGAAGGAGCTTCTCAAACCTCTTGTGAAAGATATCAGGCCTTCCAGAATCTGGAGGGCTGGTCCTAACCAGTTTACTTGGTGAGTAAACACTCACAAAGTGACCTCCCCCCACCCCCCTTCCCCCTCTTCCCTTTGCTTTCCAAGGTCATTTTTAGTATCTTTATTCTGTCTGGTTTGGAAGGACAACATTGGAAAGCAAGACATCCAAAAGAGAAGATGATGAGAGCAGAGAAACTGGAGACAAAACAAGTTGAGACTCGGCATCTCTCCTCGGTGGCTTTTGGCTGTGACAGCAGTTGGGTGCCCAGAACTGGCTGATAATGAGCAACAGCAGGGCTGTGTTCCAAAGAATGTGGATAATTGAGGTGACAAATGCCATTCAATATGGATAACTGGAAAAGAAGTTGGCATGGGGTTTAGGGAGTTATGTGCTAAATGGAACAGGCAATCCAAGGAGCTGATCAGCAAAAGGAATTTGGGCATCACCCCACGGGCTGATAATTGAAACCACCAGTTTTGGTGTAGAGCTCTGCTTCCAAAAGGAACCAAACCAAGGTGAAACAGCAAGGAGGTTGTATTGGGGAGGAGGGAGGACTCCAGCAGCAGAGCTGAAGCTGTTTTGTTTATGTAGTGTGGCTAGCACATGAGAAGCAACCACAACATGAAGGCAATCTGTGATCCAAGGTGGAGAGGTGAGTATCTGAGCAGTCTCTTTGCCACTCCAGGCCTATTTTCATGGTTTCTCTCCTGCCCAGTGTAATTTCCAAGTGATCTCTGTCATCAGGCATCCATCACTTCAACTCCAACTATGCCACAGGATGATAAATCTCTAAGGAAGCTGTTCTTCACCATCAGCCTTGATTTCATCACATTCCTGTGTGCAGCTCCTTGTTTGGCTATTAGGAAAAAAAAAAAACCCAGAAGAGTATCTCTCTATGCCCACACTCTGTGGTATTTATTTCTCTCAATGTTTGTAAGCTCTTATCTGCTCTTTCCATTTACTCATCACTCAGCCCACTGACAAACTGTGGTGTTTAGCTCTGAAGAGGGCAGGTTGAAATCAGCCTGTTGAAGCCACTTGAAGCTCCTGACTGGGCTGGAATCTCAGGCAGAAAACAGTCCCACGTTTCAGGCACGTGGAGAGGCTGCTCTTGAAGCATCAATGCTTGTTGGTTCAGTCTTCCCTGTGAGCTGGGGGACCCTCAGCCCTCCTGTGTTTGTAACAGCAAGCCAAGAGGTGACTGCACAGTGTGGTTTGATCTCTTTTGAGCTCTCTTAATCTCCTCAGGCTGAGAGCAGTGTCATAAATCGAGGAGTGCTTTCTGTGGAGTCCAGCAAACTCCTGCTTGCTGCATCTCCACTTTTGGTTTGGATTATTGGAGCTCCCTGGGCTCTTGTTGAACACTTGTTAATTACCTTTAGCATGTGCTGAACAGTTAATGCCTTTGCACTCCTGGTTTCATTTACTCCCAAGGTGCAGCCCACAGCCCCTGTGTGTGTGTGCTCCCACCTCAGGAGCTGTTGAGTTGTTCTGCTTTGTTTCATTTGTGCCAGTTAAGTGGGAGTGAATTGGGTTTGCAGCTTGGAAGCAGTGGCTCTGGTCAGGCTGGGAGCCTGCTTGGCTCATTAAGTTCATTCTTGTGGAGGCTCCTTCTCTGGAGCTCTTCAAGAGCCACCTGGACACATTCCTGTGTGACCTGATCTAGGTGGGAGCTGCTTCTGCAGAGGGGTTGGGCTGGATGGGCTCTAAAGGTCTCTTCCAGCCCTCACCACTCTGTGATTCTCAATTGATTTAGACATGAGAACAGTACAACTAATGCTGTTACCCCACTGGTCTGTTAGGGAGGCTTGCTTTGGGGTTTAACCCTCTGGAGATAGATGCAGAAAGTTGGACTTTGGAGGCTGCGGTTGTTCCTCCTCATCTTTTTTCTTCTTTCCTCCATGGAGAATCAGCTTTGTGTTGTGCATTACAATTGCAAATGGATGCAAATTGTAGCTGGTCCATACAAACCTGGATATTACTCAGATCAGCTCACCACTAATCCCCCCTTTCAAAAGGGAAAGGTGAGAATGGAGAGAGCTTCTCTCCTCTTCCTTTTTAAGCTGACATCTCTCTCAACCACCCTGGTGAGGTCTGTGTTCAGCTGTTTGGTTCTGCTGCTTGCCTTTCTGAATCAAACAGGATGAAAGAAGATAGATTTGAAGTCATCACACTGAATCCAAACTGATCGTAGGGTCAAGTGTAAGAATGTCAGTTGGAAGAAACAAATCATGTGCAGCAGCTGGACTTGGAGAGAGTTTACCCTCAGAAAGGCTGGAAACAGATTTCTCCACAGAGCAGGGACAGTTTTAATTGGCAGCATTCAGTGAGCAGAATGAGGCCTGGAGTGCCATTGTTCCAGGCTGCATCCCTGTGGGAGCAGGGAGGAAGGTGCCATATGCCCCACAGCATTTGGAGCTCGCTGCCAGCCAGGGCAGAGTTCATGCACCACCTGCCTTCATTCAGCCCCAGATGAACGAGGGGTAAGCTTTACAGATGCAAAATGCAATATGGGAAGCTACACCAGCAGAGCAGATATCAAAGGCTAATGCTCTAACTGCTGCTTGTGCTAACACACCAGGCTAACCTCGCTGACCTCTACTTGCAGAAGAGGAGGAGGAGGTGCTTGCAGGGGCTGCTGGCTGCAGCTCAGGGTGCTTTCCTTTGCTGGAGGTGTGGGCAGAAGAGTGAGGGAGCTTGTGCTGCCCC
>WBNH01007500.1:0-120567 GCA_013401255.1 Urocolius indicus
CCTTTGTTATCCTATATGTGCCTGAATTACATAAATGGAAACTAGAAAAATCTCATTTCTTTCATGAGCTTTGGAATAGACTGTCAATAAGACTGAATAAAACAGTAGTGGAAACCGTGGGACTGAGTAAAGATTTACAGTACAAATAGAAAAACAAACCCACTACCATTACGATCTTAAAATCTAATTTGCTTTTAAATTAAAGTAAACAGCCCTTAGGAAAGGTTTCACTTTCCTGGATAGTTTTCATGTGCTCCCTCTAGAGAGACTTAGAGGCTAACAAGAGAATTTGAAAATATATATTAGCTTCCATAATTACATTCAGTTTATAAAAGGTTCATATAATGTGAAATGATCTGAACCATATTATTAGAGTGAAATGAATAGCATATTTACTTTAACATAGTGTAATTCAATATCATAATGAAATGAACAAAAGTTGAACAAACCCAGAGTGGAGAGCTGAGATTAAATTTACTGGCATTATTATTAGAGAGACAAGATCAAAATGAAACTATCTATCTGAATATGTCTTAAACATTGATGTTTCAGCCAGAATGTACACTACATGCAAATGGTCCAGTTATGGTTTTTTATACATTTGCAAACAGAAAAAGCCAGATGCCATGATCATAGGTCTCTACAGAAAATCTCCACTGACAGGAAGCGAGCTTTTATGGAAGTAAAGAATATATGCATCAAAACCTGGTTCCAGACATCAAGGCAATCAGGCTGTGACTTTTTTATATAAAGGAAGAGTTGTTTTTGGAAGAGAAGAACAACTGCAAAACCTAATTCAAATTTCCTAAGACTTTTTAATAAAAATTTCATTCAAGACAAGCTTTGATCAGCAGATATTGTAGCTATTCTGAGCAAGGGCAAAAATGTTTCTGACAATCACAAGCACTGTGTAAACAGAATACAGAAGAACTGGCTAGATCCATACTAATAAATCAAACAGATGGGATTTCCTGCAGTGCTGAAGTCAAGTGACAGGCCTTGCACAATCTGGCTGATCTTCCCTCTTCCACACCAGACAGTTTTAACCACTGCCTACTGGAAACTGCCTCTATCTTGCCTCATGTCTGGAGGGCAATGATGCTCCCTGGGCAGTGGTCTGGGAGAGTGTGAGTATGCATGGGCCAAAACCGTGCTGAGGAACACAGTCATGTATATGGGTGACTCCAGCCGAGTCCTGAGCCAATGCTTTGGCCTTGCTTATTTTGCTGGCTTAGGTACAGATACTGTGTGCCACTGCTCATAAACCTGATGTGCACATTTGCAACGCTCACTTGCATGCACCGTTACTGTAAGGGCTCATTCAAATCATGTATATTGTATCAAGTTCCATTTAGAGAGTCATCTGCTGGTGACTGATCATGGTATCATCTGCCAGCAGAGGCAAGGAAATGATACAATTACATTCTGTGAGACAGGATTAGGCCTATGGGGTTTCATCAAATCACATTATTTTTCCTTTGTTCCTTTGACTTTGGTCTCAGCACATCTATCTTCCTGCTGTATTGAAAAGACAGCTACATTTTTGGCAGGAAGACTGTTTTTGCCATCAAAAGATGCTTATTTTTGTAGCAATTTCAATTGAGCTGCAACTTTTTTTTTGCTGAGTTAGCAACTGCTAAATACTTTTTCACATAAATATTATCATGACTCCAGAGTACATGAAGCATAGTGACAGCAAATTCCAGTATTGTTGAGCAGTACTGTTTCTGCAGCCATTTAGATCTTGGTTTAGCTTGACTTACTGCTCTGATTCTCTTTAAGCATTTCTTCAGCCACATGCGTATGGTCTGTTTGGCCACCTCCTCTTCTATAGTATATTCCAGTTGTTCTCTTGCAAGCAGCTCTTCCAGTTGAAGACTTTTTCTGATGTCAACAGATCTATATGAAAGCATGCTGGAAGAAACATAGATTCATAGTTTTGTAGAAAAGAAAATGGTGACTTTACTTTTTAGTTTATAAAATCAAAACTAATGCTCTAAGGTCTTGATGCAGAAAGACGTAATGCAGGTGTGTGCAATAAAATTGCATTTGAAGCCAAAAAATGCTGAGATGATACCAAATGAGATTTGTGATGCCCAAAACGAATGAAGACCCTATCATCTACATCAAGTTATTCTATAAAGGTGAGTTGCTGAACTGTGAGCAACCAAAGCATTTGTGGTGACTTTCATTTTTTCCCCCCAAGTGTTTATGCTTAAATCATGTTCCCATTTCTATTTTATTTCTAGTCAGACTCACTGTCACATTGCTACATGTGGGGACAACATTTTATTGCCTGGGATACAAGAAGAACACATAACTGCTGTTTATGACAAACTGTCTCCAATGAAAATGTTAAAATTACTTAGAGCTGCTTCCCTAGGACCTGTGCTTTCCATCACTAATATTTTTGCAGGAAAAAAAGAGGAATCTGAATTTTTTGAATTACATTTAAAAAGGGAGTCCCTCTGTGGCTACCAGTCTTGCTTTTTCCCAAGCCTAATGAACACCTGTGAGCCTGGAGGGAAATACAAGTGATTCTACCTTTTGCATAGGTTTAGAGAAAATCTCAGAGTACCTGAGCACGTCATGGAAAGTGACATCACCGCCATTATGAAGCCGCTCCATTTCATAGCACATATGCTTGAACAGCAGCTTATCCTTGTCGAGATCCACCTCCAGCCTGCCTCGCAGAAGCCTCAGCAGAAATTTCACTCGGAAGGTAGGGATTACTCCCTGGGTCAAATTACATAATGGATGTTAAAATATTACTGTAACCCAACAACCAACTCAGACATTTGACTTGATCGGTGAGAGAAAGGCTATTTCTCCAAAGACTCTGTGTCAAATCCTGGCCTATTTAAGTCACTGTGAATACATTACTGAAGAAGATACACATGCAGCCAGCTCTTCAGCACATTTACAGCAGTCTGTGCTGTTATTTCACTGATATACAATAAGAATCTGTGCTGTTAGTTTTGCCACGAGTTTTCAAAATTGCTTGGGGATTTAGTTTCCCCATCTGCATTAAACTGTAATGAGAATTATATGCTCAAAGAGCTGCCTTTGAAAAACTGAGAAATAAACTACAATTTAAACATTCACAGCTGAACCTATACCTGGTTGTAAAGGTGTTCCCTTTCCTGTGCATCTTTGGACAGGATAATGTTAGGAGTTTACTGGCCTTGCAAAGGTTTTCTGCTCTGAGTCAACCTAGCACAAGTTTTTGGTTTTTTTTTGGTTTTTTTTTTTTTTTTGTGAGAACAATTTTGATCCACTGCTAAAAAATTTGGACCTAAACTATTTCCCCCAAAGCTGTGGTATCCATACTCTTTAAATATTTTATTCTGCTAAACAAGCCTAACTGGAACTATTTTTTCTGCAATGTGTCATTCCACATCAGAAGGAGATACTGTCAGTGCTGTATTTCAGTTTATGCTCAGTGTTTCTGGTTCTGTCACTGGGCACTGCTGAGCACAGTCTGGATCTGTTCTCTTTGCACTTCTCTTCAGGTATTTATGTATATTGATGAGATTCCCCTGAGCCTTCTCTTCTCCAGGCTGAACAGTCTTAGCTCCCTCAGCCTCTCCCCATATGAAAGATGCTCCAGTCCTTTCATCATCTTTGTGTCTCTTTCCTGGACTTTGTCCAGTATGTCTATGTCTCTGTTGCACAGAGGGGCCCAGAACTGGACTCAGCACTCCAGATGTGGCCCCGGCAGTGCTGAACAGAAGGCAAGTATCCTCTCTGTTGGTATGTTGGCAATACTTTCCCTAAGGCAGCCCAGAACACTATTAGCCCTCTTTCCTGCAAGGGAGTGTTGCTGGCTCACATTGAACTTGGTGCCCACCACGACCCCAGATCATTTCCTGCCAAGCTGCTTTCCATCTGGTCAGTCCCCAGCACATACTGGTGCATGGGGTTGCTCTTCCCCAGGCGCACTTTCCCTTATTGAACCACATGAGGTTCCTGCCAGCCCATTTCTCCAGCCTGTTCGTGTCCCAGCTGGATGGCAGTATGACCCTCTGGCATATCAGCCACTTCTCCCAGTTGGTGTCATCTCCAAATTTGGTGAGAGGGTGTTCTGCCCCATGATCCAGATCATTAATGAAGGAGTTGAATAGGACTGGACCCAGTATTGACCCCTGGGGTACTCTGCTAGTTGCTAGTCTCCAACAAGGCTTTGCACTGCTGAATAACACCCTCTTGCCTGGACATTCAGCCAGTTTTCAGTCCACCTCACCATCTTCTCATCCAGTCCATACTTCATCAGCCTGTCTATGAGGATCTTACTGGAGACAGGGCTGAAATCTCAGCAAAGCCCTTTTGCAGACCAGTCACATGAATGGATCTGAGTCTGCAGACGTCCAAGAGAACACTCTCAGAAGGAAAGGTGCTGTTATATTGGTCCTATATGTATATCTACATTTGTTTTAAAATCTCTCATTATAAGTCGTTCACATGTTACTATTTGAAGGGTCATGAACATCATTAGATCACTCTCAATGAGCTTTTACAACTTCAACAGTAAATGCTCACTAAGTTTTGTCAGCACAATTTGTTTTCCCCAAATATTTTTTTCAAATGTAAATAGACTAGATTTCTGTACTCATTACCAAGTTTCTTACCTCTCTTTTGTCATCAACCATGTTCCATATAATTTGAAAATGCCTAAGATCATTATAACTTAGAAGTTGGTCTTCTTCAGTTGAGTAAAACAAAGAGAAATTCTCCACGATAATAGCTGAAAACCACAAAACCAAAACACACTATAAAGAAAACCTGTAGTTAACATTCTAACTGATTAACATCTATAAGCAACAAGGAATTTCATCAGAATATGAACTGTGGTGTAAACTTCACATTAATAAATGACTTTAGCTTGATGTTCACACAAGAGTTTTGAACAGGCAACATATTACCATGCTACATCAATATCCACTGTGCTTTTTAAAAGCTAGATCTTAAATGCTGGTAAGATGCCAAATCTAACATCTTCTAAGATCATTAGGTGGATTCCAATGATGTTGGAAAAATGTTAACTGGAGGAAGGAAAAGCTCAGAAAGTAGTATTTCTTAGGGTAAATACTCTCTATAAATACAATACATCACTTTTTAAAAAACCCTTTCATTTCCAAAATTCCTGTTTTAGCACACACCATGCCAGAGAAGTATGAAAAATATCATATGCATATGAGGTAACAGTGATGGTACAAGGTAATCTCATATCTGAATAGCACAAGAAACTCACATCTAACATACTACATGCCAAGATGGTACTTTTTGTTATTAATATGTCTTTTCACTTACCAACAAGTAAATTTAGCATGATGTATGCAATGATGACATAAAATGAACAGAAATACATAAGAGCACCAGCATAATTTCCACAGTCTGTTTTCCAATAGGTGCTGTTATCTGGTGTACAAAATGGAGGCTGAACCTTCAAAACAAAAGAAAACAAAGTCAATCATAGAAAGAGATTTTAAATTTCCTTGCAATCGATACAATAATTATGACTATCATTTCTTTAAAGCTTTCCAGTTAGGGAATAAAACTTTAGCCATTACTGTGGGCAGGTTCTTGTTCCTTTAGAAGTTAGAAATCAGAAAACAGAGAAAAGTATGTCAACAAAAGCTTAGGTGTGGACATATAAGGCACATTATGTATTATGCTACTGTAAAAACACAACCAGTTGGTGCTCTGAAACACGGTAGTTTTCAAAAAAGCTTCCCTGCCCATTAATTTTGATAAGGAAAGGAACATGACTTTCATTGCAATGGAAATCACAGACTTTTGCTTTGGCAAAATAAAATGTTCCAAGGACAAATTTTGAGGTCATTTAGACTACCACTCACACGGAATGAGCCGAAGTGCAGGCATTAAAGACAAAATTAATCTGAAAAGGAACACTGCTCCAGTCAAAGCAGTGGAAAAGAAAGTTACTGCATCTCAAATTTTGAAAACATACATTTTTGCTTTAAAATCATGTAATAGCCTAGCCCCATGAAATATCACACTGTGAGTGTGTGATCTGATCTACAATTTGTGTCACGTTCTGAGGTTTAGCGAACATTATACCTCTTGAAGAGATAAAGACAATCACAACATTCCTTGCACAAAGCTAAGATACCAGAAACATTATGAGATGGAAGCGTGTCTCGTGTTTGTTGCCTACTTATGCCTGGCAGCATTGTATTTACCATGCAGTCATGCATAATTTTGTTCCAGTCTTCTCCAGTAACTATTCTGAAGAGTACAGTAATAGCCTTGCCAGCTGACGAAAAATTTGCATGTCTGTTTTATAGAATAAAAGAGAGAGAGAGAGAGAGAGAAAGAGAGGGTATCATTTCATGTCCCAGAACTAAAATGTCGACAAGAAAAAATGCAACTAGTTTCAATTTTCTACTGTTCTGTTTAAAAATAGTTACAATATTATTTGAATGTACTCACTAAATTATTTATTCCATGACTTAAAATACAATAACTGAACTTCAGCTCAGACACAGGTCTGAGTAGTTTGGCTCATTTTATCAAAGATCTAAAACAGACCCAAGGCCAAATCCTATCTCTTGTCTCCATTCCCTTCCTGAAGCATGATGACGCTATTGATTGGGAAATCTCCAGTTGACAGAACTCCCCTCAGTCTCTATCAGCCTGATATACAGACCCTCTTCCTGAGTGATGATGATAAGGTGTAGTAGATACACTGCTTCAGCAGCTCATGACTAGTGCAGTGCTGCTTTGAAGCGTATTCTAGCTGGCACAATGAAGAACAGCTCAGTCTGCTCTGGGCTGGACTGGGTGTCATCTGGCTCAATGTATGAGGACTGGAAAGATGGCTCAGCGTCTCCTATCAGAAATTCTATTTAGAGCTCTTCAGTTAGACCCGGGGATTTGTCTGGTTTTTTTTACCATGGTAAACTTCTCTCTAGAAGAATGCCATTTTTGGGGGGCTGTTTAAAGAACATCCCCATGAGTTATTAAGAACATACAGTACCTGTTAATGTTCTCTCCATATTTTACTGTACCAAATAAAACCACTCCAGCAAAAGCATAACAAAGAAGCAGTAAGAACATTCCCACTATGATGAAAAAACTCTTGTACATGCTGACAACCACAGTCAGGAGTAGCATTTTCAGTGTCACCTGGAAGGACAGAGAAAAAGCAATCCATGACACCATTCAAGAAGGCAGATATAAAAGGGAAAAAGAGCTATTGCAATTTTGACAGCTAATTCTTTACACGTATACATTAACAGATGAGCTCAGTGAAACTGTACATTATTAATCAAATTGGAACTGAATATTTTGCATCTTCCTCTGAAACTCAGAGTGCTTTTGCTTGTTAAAGAGGTCACCATATCCATCTAATTTACAAGGTCAAGATTTTGCTTCTCATAGAGTATTTATAGGACAACAGAGTGTAGGATGACACGTCAATAATACAGCACAAGCTTAACTACCAATATTCCAGCAGTATCAAAACCAGAATTGAATGAACAGTGGTGCACTAAACTATTTCAGGCTTATATGAAAGTGATGCTGTTTGGTGGAAACCACAAATACTGCAGCACCTAAAAGAATGGGCTGATATATATACAAGGGTTTTCAAGCATGGCCTGATTAAACTAGTATTTGTCACTCAGGTTGGCCAAAGAGCTTAAGAAGAGAGAATAATTTTGGAAATTACATAGGTCACAGGCTTAGATAGTATGTATTACTTACCCATGCATGCACGTTGCACATTTTACTCTAGCTAAAGTTGTTGCCCTGGATTGTCCTAACACCCTTAACCACTCTGGATCCTATGGAAAATTCTTTTTAATGGGACCAAGGGTAGTGTTTTTCTTTAGAATCACGCCAAACTGATAACTCGTGGATTTTCAGTCATCACATTGCATCACAACAAATAAATTAGTGAAACTCATACAGCTCCTAACATAAAAGCACAAATGACTAGGTTAAAAACTTTGAAAAAAACTTTAGAATCAATCAGAAAGCTTTGAAGGCAGTCTCTTGGTCTGACTGCATAGGAGGAGCAAGGATTTTTCATTTGACTTCCAAGGCTCTATAGGTTCTGTATAGCTCGAAAGAAAACTTTTAATCTCTTCTGAACAAACCTTCTGACACTGTTCTCAACCCCAGCAGTCTTTTAATCACATTTACTTTAATTTCTCAGACTTCACAGAAAATGTTTGGATAGTCTGAGGAGTTCTACAGCAAGAGAATGCAGAGTGTCACCACTTGTTAAACAAATGTGTTTGTTCTCTGCCTGTGCTTATGCTGACAGCCTACTCTCAATTGCATCAGAGCAAATCAAACACAAAAGGAACGTGAACCTTAGAAGTGACCTGCTTTGTTGCCATGCCAGTATCTTGGCCCAATGTTTTGTTTAAATTGAACATAAATCCTTTACTGTGATAAGACATACATTGTAAAGAGATGCAATACATAGACCTGCACCCTGGAGGAAGAAACATCTATAACACGGCACTATCATAACACAATGAGTGCATCACCCAACACTCCACTGTTCTTACAGAGAAAATAAATAAATAGCATGTACATCACATCACACTGAAATGACAAGGACTGAATGTAACATAATGTACGTTCAGAGCTTTAGAGAACATTTTTAAAACACTGTGTGCCATTGTAGTTGCAATACCATAAAAAAAATGCAGCTTTCCCAGTAACCATGTTATTGTGTTATCATATAATATACCTAAAATCCTGACATTTTAAAGACAGTATGTAGGACTGGAGACTGCTGCTTGAAGTCTCTTTTTTTGGTTTTTTTTTGACAAACAAAATGCAGCCTTACAGAACGTGCACCAGAGATGCATAGCATCTAGTCCTTTAATGCATACATGAGTGCTGCAATGGTTGTAGTTTCTAATTTATACTCACGTGCTTCCCACAAATTGAGAAGAACCTGAAGACGATTACGCATGCCCCCATCATGTACGTGTATGCATTCTGGAACAGAAATGCAGAAGACTTAATACATTGTTTCCCAGGAATGTCATAGAAAGACTATGATAATTGGGCTTTAATAATGTAGGTCTGCCACCATATGGAATAAGAGAAATCATAAACCAGTAGCACAAATATTTCAATAACAGTGGAGCAGTAATAAACTAACTGAGGATGCTCTACTTCAAAAACACTAACTCAATCTACCCACACATGAAACCAAAAACCCCTCAATCCTCTATTAGACAGCTGCAATTATGTCCAGCAGTCCCAGCAGCTGCTGGCTTACAGAAAACTCCTCAGGCCTTCCAAGCTTCTCAGCAGCTGGGAGCAAACAGTGAATGTCAAAGCAAAATAACTATTCACACAAGACGGACCTTCCTCCAAAGAGAGCTTAGGGCAGAGAAGAGATAAGCCTGCAGCCATTTTGGGATTGTGACTTTGCAATTTATGATTGGTAACAAGTACCAACCATCCATTTTTCTTCCCTCATAAATAAAGGGAACCACGCATGCTGACAAATTAGAAAAATTGGATTGGGATGGAGGGAGAATCGATTTTCTCCCCTCTCCTCCCTGCCTTTTTGGATTAAACATTGCCCCTTAATCAAAACCATTGGTCCAGATTTGCTTCTGGGTTTGGGACAGACTTTATTTTCCAGCAATTTTGAATCTATGTCTTCTTCCAGTCCTCTGTCCCTGTCTGGATGCTGTACATTGCCTCTTTATTCCTTGATGCTTATGATATTGCTCTCGACAACAGCTCTTAGTCTTTTCAGATTCTTTCCTTTTCTCACTTACACCCCTCCTACACACTTCATCTTTCTACCACATTTCTAGACACTATCTCACATCAGTAAGAAAACTTCTGTGCTTCATCTTTGTCCAAAACAATGATTCCTTCTTCTTAGCACCAAGCTTAATTTGTTTCTGCCATATCTGAGCCTTTTTAATCTTCCAAGGGTTTCTCTGCATATATAGCAGTGATCCTACTGCTGGTGCTTAACAGTGAAAACCAAATTTAATCACTGGAACCGTGTTTTGTAAATCTTACCAGTAAGGCAAAGTGAAGTATCACCCATATAACTCCAAGAGACGTCACCAAGAGATCATACCGATTTCTTCTGCTTTGCCAGAAGCCAGAAGGTGACATGGCAATAATCTTCATTGTGACCTATGGAAAAACCCCAGTTTTTCAGTTGTACTGAAGAAACAATTATTTCCTGCTATAAGAACCTCTTCCATTCTCTTCAAAGTTTAATTTAGTTCATCTTATGAAATATTTTCAAACAACCAAAGGCAGGTTTCATGTCAGATAACTGTTCCTATGTGGACAAGTTAGACTAGACTAACTAGACTAACTAGCTCTGAGGCAGCTTGGGCTCTTAAGGTTGGAGAAGACTGAGGGGTGATCTCATTGATGTTTAGAAATATGTAAAGGGCAAGTTTCAGGAGCATGGAGTTGGGCTCTTCTCAATGATGTCCAATGATAGGACAAGGGGCAGTGGGTACAAGCTGGAACACAAAAGGTTCCAAATACAAGGAAGAATTTCTTTACTTTGAGGGTGAAGGGACATTGGAACAAGTTGCCCATATGGGTTATTGAGTCTCCTTCTCTGGGGACATTCAAAACCCACCTGGATGAGTTCTTGTGTGACTTACTCTAAGTGGTCTTGCTCTGGCAGGGGGAGGTTGGGCTAGATGATGTTTCCAAGTCCTTTCCAACCCTTAAAATTCTGTGATTGTGTAACCAGATCATGTAAGCTTCCCTTAGATGGAGCAAACCCAGTTCTTGTGGAAGACCATAGATGACCAAAACCACCAGAAGAGCAGTATCCTGGAAGTGTCTCTCTGCATCAAGTACTAATGGAAGAAGTGCAGCTGACCATCTCAGGCTGAATGTTTAATGTTCAGATTGCTGAGGTGGACTTAAGATTTCTTAAGCAAGTAATGATGTTTAAAAACGATTATGTCAATAATATGCAGCTAAAAGAGGTAGCAGAATCCTATCCATCTAGCTATCTGTAAGCAGGGTAAAATCACACAAGCATATTTCAACTCAAGAGCATAAGCATGTTCTCTGGCACATATAGGTCAAATTAATTAAAAAGGTTTATCATACTGTGAATACTTCTTGCTTTAAGGAATACTCACTCTGTGCTCAGTTCTATCTGTACTCAGCAGCATATAAGAGAAGATAGGCAGGTAAAAGTGCTTGATAAAAGACAGCTGCCAAAGTGTTCGATATCTCCAATACAGGTTATCAGGTTGCTGACATGAACAGTAGATACTGATAAGAAAGAGCCACAACAACTAATAGGTACTGAGGTAAGGAGATGCATGTAGATGGAAAACCGTAGAGTTTCTCATTCACAATTCGTACCAAATCTCAAAGGCAGTCAAGTGTTACTGTATAAAGATTATAAAGGTCAGGCATTCATGACATGATTTTTTTCCAACCCATCTTGCCATACTGCCATTTAACAGCAGTCTTTACATTTCTGAAACCTAACCACATATAAAATACACTAGTTTGAGGGAAAAGACTGATTTTCCAGTTAGTTTTTTTGCCATATAACACTTTCTGAAAACTACAAAATTATGAACATAGTCTCTGAATCTTTAATTATCATTTGAGGTCCTCAAAGGCAACTGAATCTCACCCTACACCTCCCTTGATCACAGTGACAGCTTAAACACCTTTCTCACATGTATAATTTAGAAACTTAAGTTCCAGTGTCACAGAACCACAGAATCATAGAATGGTAAGGGTTGGAAGGAACCTCTAGAGTTCATCCAGTTCACTCTCCTGCTAAAGCAGGTTTAACTCAAACGGGTCACACAGGAATGTGTCCAGAAGGGTTTTGAAAACCTCCAGAGGAGGAGACTCCACACCCTCTTGGCAGCCTGTGCCAGGGCTCCCTCACCCTCACAGGAAAGAAGTTTCTCCTCGAGTTCCAGTGGAACTTCCAGCTTGTGCCCATTACCTCTTGTCTTGGAGTGTCCATAATCTTGAACTGAATTTCACTTCACACAAACAAAAAATCACTTTATTCTGTGATTATCAGAGCACTAACAAAAGTGAGATCTAGGAATTCTTCCTATTCTTCTATGCAGCATATACTCATGTGAGCAATACAGGTTTAAGACTGAATCAGGAGTCCTTTGACTGGACATAGTGCCATTAGATGTGCAGAAAGCTTTGGCCTCCTTCATGGATCATGTCTGTTAGCTGTAGCAGACCATGTACATGTACATAGTAGACTTTGTAACCAGACTATGCTGCACTGGGGAAGATCCTAGTCAGGAAGCTGCTTCATCTCTCCAGAAATTGTGTGCGCTCACAGTAGGACAGCTTGCCTGTTGAGACAGTCAATAAATTTTTCTTGGTTCTGACAAAGTGTCTTTGAAATGTTAGAATTCTGTTTGTTTCCCCTGGCAGTATAAGAGAAAAAGTATTTCCAAAGACGCAGCTACCAAGTAAATTAAAACCTGTCTGTGTGCAATACAAATCAAACTTTTCTGTGTTTGCTCAGTCTCTCAAGAAATACTGATTTCTCCTGGGTAGGGAAAAAAGAAGCAACAACATGGACGTACTCTGGCTACAGCTACAGCTGCTACAAGGTATTCGCTTCATTGTTTATTCATCACTGCTGGCAAAATCTATTGCTAGAACATAGGAACTGTCATCTTGGATTAGCGCAGTGGGAACCAGAGTCTACTATCCTGTTTCTGATAGTGGTCAGTATCAGCTATTCAGAGGGAAATTAAAAGAAAAACATTCCACAAATCTAATCAAAGAGGAAGTATCTTCTTTAACCTCACAAAAGTGTGCTTTGTTACACTAAGGATGTCTTTATTCATTTAAAAAAAAAAAAAAGGTTTAAAAACTGTGTAAATCTTTGAGTTAGAATCTTATGAAAATAGGTTAATTACACCTTGCATGGTTGGTTGTGGTGAAAATTTTCTCATAGATACAGGACCATTCCCACACAAGATCCAGATCTGTGCAACAAGAGATAGATAATACTGGAACTTGACATAATTTATTACAAGGTATTAAAATGAAATATGCTACTTAAAAAATTAAAAGCAAAACGAAAAGAAGTTTGAGGATGTCATGTCTACAGAACAATGGGTATTAGCGCATCAGACAAATTATAACTGGATATAGCAGAACTTCCATGATACAATACAGACCTTGTGTTGTACAGAGTGAACTTAATCTGAGATATTCTGCAAGAAAAGAGTTCTCTGGATTCACAAAAATACATATTGAAATACTCAGAGCTTAATATCTGTGAAAGTACACAAAGCTCAAGGTGGTGCAGATGCATGACTCTAACAAATAAAAAGTATATTTCTACAGCACATAAGACAAGTGACAAGGAAAGCCCCAAATGTACATGCTCAGAAATAAAAACCATTAGCAAAAAATGAGATATCATCCCTAAAGACAAAATTAAACATATACATACAAGTCAATCTCAAGAAGTCATAAAATATATTACCTTACCTCAAGGACAAAAATAAAGGTGAAAACAACAGACATTGTTGCTAAAGGCACAGTCACTGGATCCGCAGCATCCCACTGAAATGCAAACAAAATCCATTCATAGAAGAGTAGCTCTTAAACAGAATCAAATCCCTTCTCATTGCCTTAACTTTTCTTGCAGGTTTTGCTAATGAACACATTTCCCTTTAAAATATTCTCAGGCAGGAATGGCATCCCAGTGTATTCTTCTCTCACAGATTTACAGCTTAAGTGGAAATTAGAAATAGTGGACCAGATTACAAAAAGGCAAAAACTGAAACACCTCTACAAGTTACAATTAATCTGCAGTAAACTGTGCCAACTGTGATTTCTGGATCTAGAAATCATGTTTCCCTACATACATCACAGTCATGGCCCAACTGATTGTTAATTGGTCTTAGGAAATGTGTAACATGTGCTCTACTACTATAATGAAATGTTTAAATGAAACACAATTACCTTAACTGATAACAACACAGACTGGGCCAGAACAAGTACAGCAATAGTTCTCTTAAAAAATGGATGCTGAGTTATATCATACATCTTAGCTCTAAAGCCATCGTTATCTAAAAAAGAAAGAGTTCAAGGAGGAGAGTTAAAATACACAGTTACTTTTCCCCTATTTCTTGACAAATTTTCCACGTTCATTAGTGGCAAAATAATCCCTCACCAGTCTCAAAATAAGTTTTTAATTTTCTGGTATAATTTTCCATATCAAATAGTGCTTCTGAAAATATAATTTCAAATACTGAGCACCAGTGTTGCATGAAGGCTTTGGTACTAGTAGGGTAAGTGCACCATTCAACTGCTGTCAGGTTAATACATTCCATTCATATCATTAACAGCCAACTGCAAATATTTTTCATTTAGAAATTCATTTTTTCATTAAGGCTTATCCTAAAACCATCGAAGCACAACCTTTTTGGGGTTGATTTTTAATAGCCTTATGCAGAGATCTATAGTTGGAGCCTGTTTCCACATTAACTTATGCACAACCTCCTAGTGGCCTCACGATTGCAATTTTAATTTGAATCGCAGACTCCTGGGGAATTATGAACACGAGGGCTCAACATGAATAAAATCAAAATATCTTTGATACCCGGACGAGGTGGGAGATGAAGAGGTTGTGCTATCTTCAGTCTGCTTTTCAGATCTTCCCATCGTCTCTGATCTACAGTCAGTAAAGCTGTCCCCTTAATAAACAAAGAGAAGCGCAAAAAGCTTTTGTCATGTAAAAGTGAGAACATGTAATGCTGTAAACACAAAACCAACATCCTCTTTGGTGCCTGAAATAAAGTTACATACACTACTCTCCTTAAATAACACACTGTTTGGGTAAAGGAGTCTGAAGTATCAGACTCAAGAGGATTTCTGGATGCATTAGCTTCGAGTTTCTGGGACTCAACTCAGCAGGCACAGTTGTTGCTCTTTGTAGCAGCAGCCCAGTGTGGGCAGTGAAACCCTGCAGGAGGTCTTCCATTTGACTGAACATCATTTGCCAGGAAGCACTGTTTTAAAGAGTGGTCGATTTTGTCCGGATTTTGTTGCAGAAAATCTTGTGGCTCGTCAGTGCCGCTACAGTTTCTTGGGGAACGAGCTCTCCAGGAGACAGCTGCCATTCTCAACAGCTCTTCTGCTTGGGGCGTAATTGAAATAAAATGATAGTATCCTATGAATATACAAGAGCTCTCCACAAAAGAAGCACAAAGAGAGGTGGAGATACACCTTTAGGGCAGGTAATGTGTCTAAGTGTTTTCATAACACAGGAAGAAATAAGTAAACCCCAAATAGAATTCAATGATATTTAAAATAACCTTCAAAACAAAATGAGGTCCTCATCACTTCAGAGAACTGTAAAATCTCATAGAAGGAGTCCGGAGTTACAAAAACAAGAGAGACTTTTTCAAGGTAAATGTCACAAGCCTGTCTCCCAGACACTTGGCTGCTCCCCCAGCCAGCATGGAGCTGCACCGAGCTGGGCAAGGGCTGATGTGATCTTTGGGACTCAACTCGGCATTGGCTTGTGTAGATGTTGGAACTGTGGCTGGCTGTGAGGCTGATAAGGTCAGGATTCCTTGCATTCAGTGGACATAATTTCTTTATGGAGCCATATCGCCAAACAGCACCCTGGGAGGAGGTGCCTTCCATTATGGTGGAGACAAAGCGACAGATGTAAAGACTCCTATTGCTCATGTCAAGCCCAAGCCATATCAGAGATGTTTAAATTAAAAGGCAACTCATTCCCCCCTGTGAGTGTGTCTAGTCCATATTCTTGAAGAGTTTTGACTGCAAATAAGAAAAAAAGGTGGCAAAAAAAGTGCACTTTGTGAAACTTAGAGATGCCAAGTCTCTCTGTTGCTTGGAAACTACTATTTCCACTTGCAGGATCATAGCAGAGGGAGCAGAGAGCAGAGTCCCATGAGTAGAAATACTGCTGGAGGAGCCACATTTGCATCCAGACTTCAGCTCAAAACTTGAGTCAATCACATATTCACTGCCAATTGAATACATGTCATTCGGGAGCTGTGGCAAGCAACAGGTGGGGGTTGTGAAATCAGAGGTGGTTGGACACCCCAGTGACTCCACCACCTCCCTGGGCAGCCTATTCCAATGCTTAATGACCCTCTCTGTGAAAAAGTTCCTCCTGATGTACAGTCTAAACCTCTCCTGGTGCAACTTGAGCCCATTTCCCCGTGTCCTGTCATTCATTACTGGAGAGAAGAGATTGACCACCAACTCACTACAACTCCCCTTTCAGGTAGTTGTAGAGAATGATCATGTCTTTTCTCAGTCTCCTCTTCTCTAGGATAAACATCCCCAGCTCCCTCAGCTCTTCCTTGTAAGACCTATTCTCTAGACCCTTCACCAGCTTCATTGCCCATATCAACTCCTGGCTCTACTCTAACCATGTGTCAATCGGGAACCAGCTGTCAGTTCTAAAACCAATTTTAAAACACCAATAGCTTGGCCAAATAATTAGTTTTAAAAAGACACAATCTAACTTCACACAATGTTCTGTTTTGCTCTCTTCTCTCTGGACTAGTTGCCAGCCTTTTTCTCTGTCTTCACATTTGTTTTCAGCTCTTCACTCTACTTGAATATTGATTGGGCTGAGATTTTTTCCCCCATTGCTTAGCTAACTAACATATTCATCTTTTCTACTGAAATCTGAAGACTTTTATTTTTCTCTATAGTAAATACATGAAAGGTAACAAGTACTGAAGAAAAAAAGAGAGAGAAAAACAAGCATTGTGTACCACAGCAGACATCTGAAGTGACTAAGAAGCAACTGAAGAAGCTGAACCAGATGACAAAATGAAATATACTGGCTGTATATTTAGTCCCATGTAAATTCTATGGGGTTATTGCATGATGTGTCTCCTCAGTGTAATTTAAAGGAAACTAGCTTTTCTGATGTTCAGACCAATGCAGACAGGGAATTGAGAGCATTCATAGCTGAAACGGTGGTCATCGTTTGAGGAAAATATACCAGCAGAGAAAACTACCCCAAAAGGATAAATGTAAAAATCACATAATTTTCTGAAAATAATGGGAGCCCTAATTCAGCCTCTACATCTCAGACCCCTGCATTCACACTGACACCTCACCCAGGGGAAACCTGGGCTAAGATGAACTGTTATTTCCTGTGCTCACAATCCGTTTAAGCCTCATGTTCATACCTTCCTGTTCCCTCCCATTTTGAATCACAGTGAACATAAACTTCTACTTTTCATAGGAGTTAGAGCTGCCTTGTTTCTTTAAAGCTGTCTGTCTATGAGGAGGGAAGGAAATATGAACCTGCTACATGGTCACATATAACTAAGGGTATCTGTGCCCTGTTCGTATCTCATATTTTAAAAGCTGGAGAAAGTTTTATGTTGCTATTGTGGATAAATCCCTTCAAAATAATCTGTCGATTAGCCCCAGTCATCTCATTCCACAGTCAACAGTTGACTACACAGATGAATACTGAGTTGTGAGTTAATGACATCTCACTAATTTGTGAAAGAAATTTCACCAAATGCCTTTGCAGGAGACAAACTGACACAGTGAACTTGATCTTGTTTATGACTCCTACGGGAAGAGTGGGAACTAAGATTGAAAACACTGTCAAGGAGATTGACAGCAATTAGCAAGATTGGGCCTACTGTTACAAAAGCATAATAAAACTCCTACTAGTAAGGGCAAAGATCCAGCTCCTCCTGTACCCTTTTTAACTACAGTGGCCAAAAGTAGATTGTCTGTAGGTGTAGCAAAGCAATCTACAGCAGCAAGAGGCTCCTGATGATTCTCCACTGCCCACAGAGCAGGCTCAGAATTCATGACAGATACATTCAAGGCCACATGCAAAACTAAAGGGGAAATGCACAACTCCTCACTCCAGAGCGCGGGCACCACACCTCAATAGGGTAATGGAAAGATGTTTGATCAGCCACGATTAAAAGCTATTTAATACTAAACCTTGTAACATGTATTTCTTCTTCTGACTTACGCTTGGTTTTTGAGGAAATTGATCTCTGTAGAAAGTGTAAAGGGGAATGAAGAAACAATTTATATGGTAGAAATGCTCCTCCAACATCTCAAAAGAGCTCCATGAACTATGATGTACTTGTCAGAAACATAGTTAAATGCATCATAGATACCTAGAGGACAAACATTCAAATAATTTGAACATTTCAAATAATATTTTAATTATTTGTGATTTAAATAAATTTTTTTCAAGACTTGATGAAAAATATTTTGTGTTCATCAGTGTAAAGCTGACACATTTCAAAGACACGTGATATTACACAGCTGAACAGAAAGAGGCAAAAAGCATCTATAAAAATAGATTCCACTATGCAGTGGAATTCTCATACTTGAAAAATTTCAGCTTTGTTAGTTCACTTGAAAAAATTTAGTAAGAGAATAAATGAATACCACATTGCTCCTTGTTATCTAGAGCAGATGTATTTCAACAAGAATGACTGCACTTCATCTCCCCAAAATTACACTGGTGTCACGCAAACAAAACTTTTCTGATCAGCAGAGGTTCTAGGCTATTTATTTGACTCACAATCTGCTTGACTTCATTTTATGATGCCTGGCTTGCTCACATTGGACACATAGTAGTGTGCTCCTCAGCTCCCTTCCAGAAGAAGTCTAACAGTTTCCTTGAAGGGACAACTCAACAGTTGTGTTTGCTACAGGGTTTGGATCACGGCCCTAGTAGTGCCATGGCTAGCACCCAGTTTATCTGCAGCACTGGCACACTGGGTTGTCTTGCAACTCCAAGCCCCAGAGCATACAACCATGTTTTCCCTCCAGCGCCATGAGTGGTAAAAATACCACTGCAGCTAGCTGCAAGACAGATCTCTCATTATTGTTGTGACTTTGAACTGAAAGAAGAAAAAAATTAATCATTGTGCCACAAGGGCACCACAAGAAGCTCAGGAAAAAACATCAGAAGAAGGGCTATGTGGTGTGTATGCAGCACTCATCTAGAGGATGCTATCTTTAACAGGTGTACACACGAGCTGCTCTATAACAGTTCACCTGAGGACAGCTTTTCCACTTTTCAGAGCAATCCACAAACCCACGTGAATTGCAATTTTTTCCCAGAACTCTAGCTACTTCTTTTTGTTTGAGTGACAGACAATTAATTTTATCTTGTACCCTGCTGTTTGCCAGCAAAAAGCCACATGGCTTTACTTTGAATTTGAAATATTGCAATTGCAGGGCTCTAATGAGAACCCTTAGTTGTAACATGTACTATCATAACTATCATAACATGTTTTTTACTTGACATTGCATGTATGCCTACATCAAACCACACCAGCAGAATGTGGAGCATCTGTAAATAACGTTGTGCTTTAGATTCAATCTCCATCTGGCAACACGGTTGCACTGTAAATAAACTCAGACAGCTTGGAAAGACTGTGTGATGGATTGCTACCATGTCAGGCTCGAGCTCTGTAGTGTGTCTGAAGCCATACTTGCAGGCTTTAGGTAAGTCAGTCTTACCAGGTAATATAGATATTGCAATTGCAGAGCCAGTTCTACACACAGTAAACCATCTCCCTCGGTACCTTGTTTTCATTGAAATTAGCGATGACAACTCCAACGAAAAGGGTCAGTCCAATCATGCAGCCAAGGAACACAAAAACATGAATATAGATTCCATGGATCTGAAGAGAATAAAAATGAGATTAATAGTTAAAGTAAACCAATGTATGTGCTGTAGAATTCAAAGCCTCTGACGTGTTTCCTTACCGGCCCAACACGATGAATAATAACATCTCTGACTTCCACCCAGCCTTTTAACGAAAGAACTTCAAATAGTGCCAGCATTGCATTCCCCACATTGTCGAAATTAAAATTCCGAGGATTTGCCCTGAAATGCAGTACACAAATAGGTGTAACTTCAGCAAGAAAGTTGTTCTATTTGCTACCATGATGCTTCATAGACTAACACTGAGATATGTTGCAAAGTTGGTGTGAAAGCCTCTGAAATAGATCATTCAAAGTTCTGTCTCAAAATGAAGAAAACAACAGCAACAACAATTAATATGTACAGTATTAATATTTTTACCTCTATGTATGTTTTGTTTTTGTATGCAGAATGTAATTCACAGTGATAAAGCTTACAACACGTTGCTGCCTTTCAGTTTTTTTTGTCAAGGAAATTAGCAAAATACAGAATTCATGGAAAAATGCATCTGATGGCACTGGCCAGATTCTGGAATAAATTTACCTCCAGGAGACTAGTCTCAGACCCCCATAAAAGACTCAGTCTCCAAAATCAGTGAGATTATTTAGAAAATATTGGCCCTTGTTTCATCATCAAGAACTGATGGTCTAAAGGAGATTATACTGAGGGGACATCACATCTTGGCTTCCCCATACCATATGTTCTGATCTTTTGTATCAATTGAGATTCAAGAGGATGTTTCCAGCTGAACTATAAAGCATCTTCTTTGGGCTAGGTTAGCACATTGCTCTGTCTCTGCAATCTGAAAACAGATAATCTGAAGAGCTCAATTAATTTTCAACAATTTATAAGATAAGTAGTTGCATTCCAGAAGAATTTTGAAGTGTTTGGTGCTTCTGAAAACCCCACCATTCAGTGAAAAACAGAGCTCTCAGATAGCACTTAAACTGACACCTGGCTCTTGTAAATCTGGCCTGACACAGCCAACAGGTGGTATAAATGTCCTTGGGTAAAACATTTTTCTGCAATAACAAAACATTCCCCAAAGTTTACAGTTATGCTGATTAAGATAGCTTTTGCTTATTTCTGGATCATGCTGAGGAGGACTGAATTTGCTTACTCTAGGAAGAATTTGTGTGAAGCACACAGAAACAAAGACTTCTGCAGATGTCAGAGTTTCACTGACTTTTCAAATCACAGCATATTATTTCATTAGTGTAAGATGGCTCTGAATCTACCAATGCTGCTGGTACATTCTTATCCATGCATAGTCAAAATAATTGTGGCTGTTAAGCTGATTTTGCAAAATGCTAACCAACTTCAAAGTTTAAACAATTAAAGAGAAGGGTTTTTTTTGTTTGCTCAGGTGTTGGGAAATATTAAACAGATTAAATAATAATGGACAACAGAATCTAATCATAAACATGTTAGCTCTTAAATAATTTTTACTGCATTACTGCACCAGTTAGACCACAAGGATTCTATCCACTGGAAACAGAAAAGAAGTTGCTAGCTGGCATGGTTGATGGCCATAAAAGAGAAAAGCTGTTTTGAGGCATGATTTCCTCTTTATTTTTAATGGGTAGCTGTAGGCAGGTTGTTTTCTACATCCTTTTCTTCCCATCTTTTCCTATTTATTTTTAGGTTCTGTTGTTGATGTATGGCTTGAGAGTCTCCATAATAGTACCAAAGAACAATTAAGTTATAATCTTGCTTCAAGACTAACTCCCACTGTAATAATAACCACATCTGACTCCTATCTAGGTTCTGTACCTACAGGTAGTTTCTTCCCTTCTGCTTTATGAATAGAAAAGCAGGTTACGCTGGAAAAGTTTCATCTAGCTAGCCTTTTATTAAATATAGAAGAATTTTTACCCGTTATATCGTTTGACTTGGTATAAAATTCTTCCATCAGTAGTTTAATGCCATGTGATTTGAGCCATTTTCTACAACATCTGAGTTTCTGAAGAAAGATACACCAATGTGTAGCAACTCACCAGACTCGTGGCACCCAAAATCCAGGCTTTTTCTCTCCAGGTCTTAACTTCAAATTAAGATTTTTGGAAACGCTTACGTTTATTCTGAAGATGCCATGACAATCTTCCTATAGAGAAATAAACAACAGGCTGGCATTAAATAATGGCCTGTGAGAGATGTCAAAATGCCAGTATAGACAAAATACTTGCCATGATGCAGAAACAACGTAAATAGAAATGAAGGATTTTGACCCCTAGCAGCCTAATCTTGTTTTTAGCTGCTTACCTAGGAATGTAAAGGTGTCAAGCCCACATAACACCCCGTCATTTAGTAATATTATATGAATTTGACAATCTCTGTCGACAGTCCTCAATATTTAGACATTACTTTTTTTACATGAAAATTCGGCCTCATTCTCATTCACTCACTCACATTCCCCTCCATCATCCTGATCCTGAACAAGGAAGAACCCAAGATCTCCATCTTTTAGATGATAGCTTTGATTGCCCCACTTGATTTCCGCAGCACGTGGACATGACACTACATCATACTATTATTTTGAAGCAGAAAAAAACCTTCTTACCCTCGAGATGATGTGTGGATCATTGCATTTAGCCAGTTTCCCAGCAAACAGCTGCACTCCAAAGCTTGCGAAAACAAGCATTAATGTCAGCAAAAGAATAGAAACCTGTAAAGATGAAGTTAGACTTGTTAAGCTCTCCTCTTGCAGACTTGAAAAACAGGATCATATTCTGACAACTGCAGGGATTGTTTTATTGCATAAACCTAGAGATATGACTTTAGTGACAGACAAGTTACTTCAGGTTCTGATCCAGTAACCAGGCGCTGAATTACTATTAGTAGCATTATTATTAACGCAGTATCTAAGAATGGTAGATAAGCATCAAAGCCTTCTTCCACAGAGTGGAAGAAAAATTCTGTATGCCAAATTCTGTATGCCTAAGGATTGCCATTCACTTTAAAGAGAACTCTTCAAGTACTTAAATACATGCTGCTTTTGTTTTGCTGAATCGAACTTTACTTATTAATCTGAGTAAGCCATTGTTAGGTATTTAATTTCAGAGTAGCTACAATAAATATATGCATGAGAAACTTCAGATGTAAGTATCTTTAATATAATATAGTATCTGAAAAATGTGAACTGGCTTTATTCTTTTTGTCTTTGCTCTATTAGTGTCTGCTAAATATTTTGTAGCTTAGTTGATTATAACAACCTGACCTAATACAGCATCCTGTTTAGAGCAAAATATTTGCTGTTGAGGCCAACAAATATCACGTAGGGTCCCAAGACATTAGATTAAGTTCTGATCAAGCAATCACAGACTTTGTTATCGTTGTTATTACTGCAAATATATAATCATGATTGTAATAATAACAATAAGGAAATAACAATGAGATCTTGATTTGTAATGAATAACTGATTATCTTTGGTTGCCTCTCAAAAAACTTGGAGGTAGAGACTTTCAGCTCAGAAACTCAGTTTATTTTTGCTTCTTGTCCTCCTTCGCCAACTAAAACTGTGAATAAGTGGTAGATTTTATTTCAGTAGTCCTCCTATGTAATTATGGCCAAACAGATGCTCAATGAATAACACTATTTATAAAATAATTATTACAGCAGCTTTATTGAAAATAAATGTAAATGAGTTACTTCATATTCCTAATTTTAAACCTGTTCTGTGGTCATCTGCAGCGGTAGCTATAATGAAACATAAACAGACAATGGAGAAAAGATTAGAAAACTGAAAACATTGCAAAATGGTATCTTTTTATTCCTCCATATAGTCTTTTTAACAACAAGAACAAAATAACTGGCATATACCAAAAAGATTTCCTTAAAGCCACTGAACAGCTCTCGCACCACTTTTCTCATCTGAGGGACCAGTTTGAAAATTCGAAGAGGTCGGAGGCAGCGGAGTACCATTAAGAGCTGAGCTCCAGATTTGGCAGGAACATTCTGAGGCATCCAGCACAGGAATATCAAACTTACCTTGAGGAGACAGGGCAAGAAAAGGCAAAGAAGGATTAGGTTTCCAATGACTTTCTTTACACAGACACAACACAGAAGACAAATAAACTCTTTCTTAAAATTAAAAGGAAGATTAAAGCAAAAAAGCAACTAATTTAGAAAAAAGGATTTTGATCTCCTGTGCCCTGGATGATTGTCCTAACTAATGGGCACCAGCTTTAGCCTCTGTCTTCCTCTTTGACTCAAAATCTATTTTATTCTTTTCAGCAGATGGAACAGTTCTGAAACAAGATATCAAATTGGCTGATTCAGAGCAGGGACACGAACTATATTCTTGGAGCAGGCAGCATAATCTCTCTCTCCTCATTTCAAAGAGAGATTATATCCTGAAACTGAGGTACTGGCACCTGGAAAGCCTGTTAACAGTTTCCTCACCAGTTTTTCCTACCATTTTGTTACAGGCGTAAGTAGTCTTGTCATTGTGTGGTTTTAATCACACGAATATTACACATTTCAAAGCGTTTTCAAACAGCACAGTTGTGTCTTGTAGCTCAAAAAAATCTCTGACAGATGGTTATTAAAGTCTGATAATTGCTTCCTATTTTTAAAAAGGTATTTCTAAAGCCAGTGTTATTATAAAGGGTTAGAGGTGAGAGTGTTATAAAGAAGTAAGTGCACAAGAAATGGAAGATGAAGCTAATATAGCCAATATGATTTAAAACACAGTACAACTTGTTAAAAACAACAGCAGTACAAGATGGCCAGCCCACCAAACCAGAAAGGTTTGTCAGTGTTTCTGGCTTTCTCTTATATCTTTTTAATACCACTACAGACCTATTCAGAATATCCTAAAATTTCCTTCAGACAAGCAGAGGGATTCAGAAGGATTTCAAGAAAGTAATGCACATTGTGATTATGCACACTATAGTAGGAGTTTTGTAGAAGTATGCATATTTTTATTTATGCTAACAATGGAATCTTTGATCCAAATTGATGGTGACAAAATTTATGCAGCACATCTGTCTGGTGGATTAATCTCTGGGAGATTTAATCTAAATCCATCAAAGTCATTTTGCTTAGTAATTTCTTCAGTTAGAAAATATTTCATACTGTATTATACTGAGCACTATTTTGACACATTCTGTGGTGCTTATTCTCATATGTGAATGGATCCCTTTCTCCTGTATTTGAATGGAATGCAAGAAATTTTCTTCTTTACAAAGAAGATAGCAGAATATTTTTTTCCTGAGAACCACTACTTCTTGGTATAGAATATAGAAAGATGCTGCTTTGCTTGCTTTCTGGTGTAGCAATGCCAGCTAGGAGTATGTGCTCCTCTGTCAAATGACAGAGGCTTTGGAAACATTTTATAAAGAAGGAGAACTATTGAGAAGGGAGGAACCAATGAATGGTGAAGAAACAGATAAAATATTCTCTTGAATAAAAGTCCTGGAGCAAGGTCAGAGATTTTGAGCTTAGATTGGAACAAAATCAGGTCTGGCACAGAAGATATATCAACAAATAAACAATCAAAAGGGGCCCTACACTAAATTACTAGGTGCTTATCACATCAGTGTATTTTTAGATGCTTAAACAAGTATTTGTACATAGGACTGACAGGAATGCACATGGAAACAGCGGTGTTTAAACACATATTACATTGCTGCATTTGCACCTGGGTGCAGAGACAAACTTTTTGACATTATCAAACATTTACACATCCAAATATATAAAAATTAAGAACACTACAGAAACCTCCCATAAATATAAAAACTTACAAGATATATAAATATGTCCATTACTCCTCCAAAGTCCCTAATGACAGCTGTTGGTGTAAAAAACAAACCGTCTGCCATAATCTTCAGATTAAGCTCAATGCTCATGAATATTACAAAAACATATTCAGCAATCTGAAAATCAAAGTAGAGAACAGTCATAGCTTTGGAACAGGCAGTGGAGAAAACCAAGATGACTGTGCTTCATTAAATGTAAAAATGATCCAGTGACAGTACCTGGAGTGTTGGAGCATGCATAACTCTTCTGAAGGGGGATTCGAACATCATGGAAATGCAGGAGCATATAGTAACAATGATCATGACCCAGTCCAGGTAAGTAACCAAACCCAGCAAGTCACTGCAAACAATACATTAGGATAATAATTACAGAAGGCCTAAGAGTGCTGTGTCACTTGTAGTGTGCCTACAACACAGTTAAGTGCTGTCAAGCTGAAAAGTGTAAAATATTTCAATATTTCAGAAATGCATAGGAAAATTAAGGAAGTTACATGAAAATGAAGAGTTTGATAGAAAAGTGAAGAAAACTCTGATAGAAAAATTCTCTTCCTATTCAGCTCCCCTCCCCATCCCCTCCCCCGACAACTCCATGGAAAGGAAAATTCTTTTTTTGAGAAAAAAACCAAAAACATGTGCATGTGCACATATGCACTTGTGCACTCTCACACTTATACTGCAGGCTTATATGACCAAGCAAAGTTACTCATGCAGTGCTTACTATAGTTGATGGTATTTGGTATTTTTCACAGCTCCAGTAACAGGGTCTGTTTTAGAACTATAAAAAGAAGAAAAGATACCGTCATTACATTTTATTTTAGTCAGCATTATAATTATACCATGCATCCATCACCTCAAAATGATTTATATCTGAAATCAAGGCTACAATTTATCTTAGCTGAATTTTAAATGTCTATATAAGTTTCATGTAATGCTATGGCATTTTAGTCATCAACACAGCTAGTATCTGTTTAATTCATGGCCTACCTGTAATTCCTCTAATGATTCTTTATATTGCCAAGTTTTTTGTCTTTCTTTTGTATACAAGGACTTAATGTTTTATTTTGCTTGGGGCTGGTAGGGTGGTAAACCCACTACTGCATTTTATGCTCCAAAGTGCTTCCTGGGGAGTTCTGTCCTTTTACTTTGAAAATTCTTGGATCGTTATCTTCAGTTAGCAACCCGCTCAAACAAGCATAAGGTCTTTTTCTTTTATTACTTCTTCAGCCATTTTCTGGTGAATATTCTTGATTCTCCACATCTGAATTTTCCTATGACATTGCTATGCTTCACCTACCACATCCATAGGCAGCCAGAGAGAGTAAGAATCCCTCTGTATGTAATAAGCACATATCTATGTGTCACAAGTTAAGTTCTTGCTCCAGCAATTATTTTGCCTTTATATACAAAGCAGAATGGCTTCAGCAGGAGAAGCTAAAAGAATACAATTGAAGAAGTTTCCGCTGTCCCGGTGGTTAGCAAACTTTTTACTTATTTTTCAAAACCATATAGCAAATCATGTTGAGATAGGGCCTGCACTGAGGTATCCTATACTCCATGTGAGGGCTCTAGCCATTGGGATGTGAAATTGCCATCACTTCCTTGCTGAGCTTAAAGTGATAAATGGACTGCCTTGACCTGAGGCATTACCAACAAGAGAGATTTCATGCTGCTGAATTACAAGAAAGCAAGATTTACACAAGGAGGACAAGAGGCCTCTTCAACAGGCCATGTTCACTCACATCATTCAATATACAAAATATATTGGTTTTAGTGCCTGTGGACTTTTCTGTCTCCTTAAGCTCATAACTCTTCTTCACATTGTAAATAGTGGCATTCCTCAGCCTTTTTTTACTACAAGAAAATATGTATCCTGCCAGTTTCAAAAAGATATCTGGAATATCTTACTTGGGAAGCTGAGTGGGACAATGAATAAAGTAGGCAGAATTTAAATACACAAAAAAATGACTGTTTAAACAAAATCAGTTTACCCTTATAATTGCACACATTTTAACTAACCTGATGATAATATAAATATCCTGTTACCTTCAGGCACTCCACAACTCTAAGAGGCACTGACATGTATTTGACATGTGGATTGGAATGCATGTTTGTGTGTTTTGTTTGGCTGTTTTAACTTGCAACTGCTTCATGGACCAGTGAACTGCAAGTTCATGTTCAAGTTAGCAATTGCATAGAGAAGTAGGCATCTAACTCAAAGATGTATTTCTACATAGGTGGTAGAATACTTAAGTATGGATATTATAAAACAGAGTATCTAATCTTCCAGTTGTTTTGCCTAGAAGTAATTTGTGAATGGGCACAGAGAAAATCAATATTAAAGCAGGTGCTGAAACCAGGTCTTCAAAGTGCCTAGCTCATAGTCTTGAGCCATCTTCTGTTCTATGCTGTCTGTTTGCAAGGTGATGTTCATTAACCTTCGAAAATTAGGATGTCAGCCATACACAGAGGTTTAAGACAAGAGCTGAAGATGATTTTGTATCAAGCTGCTTGTACATAGACCTTATCTGACATATATGCACTTACACTTTAGTTACTGACTCTTCCTTGTTTCCATTTGGTCTCAGCATTTCTCCTTCTATCTCTTGCTGCTGAACAAATCCCCATCTCATCCTGGCTCTCTAATTATGGGCTAAAGAGTCTTTGAGTGAGCATAGGTAGGATTCATTTCTCTTCACCTTTTTTTATTCTTTGAGTAACCATTGGTATGTAAAGACTTCTCACCTTATGATGAAGAACGGGAAGGGAATAGCAAGCTGATTCCTCAAAGTCTAAGAATGGGGGCATAAAACATTACCCTTTCCTCTCAGTTCAAGCCTGTGGTTTCCCTACAGGTTCCATCTCAGCACTGCAGACTGCTCAAATGTATCTGCCCTTAAACAGCATTTTACTGCTTCCTCTCTTCGTATAGCAAGACTATATGACAGGCAACTGACTGCCAGTTCACAGAATCATAGAATAGTAGGTGTTGGAAAGGATCTTTAGAGATTATCTAGTCCAACATCCCTGCAGAAGCAGGTTCACCTAGATCAGGTCGCATAGGAACATGTCCAGGCGAGTCTTGAAGACCTCCAAGGAAGGAGACTCCACAGCCTCCCTGGGCAGCCTGTTCCTGTGAGGATCACATCATATGCAGTTTTCCTTTAAAAATAAAAGTTGGACTTGGTTCTCTGAGGATACAGAAGTAAATACTCGTTGGAACCCATGGTTGATATGGAATAAACTTACGCATTAAATCGAGCTCGTACCACCACTCGGCAGAAATTCCTGAATCTGTGCTCACGACCAACTATGAAGAGTGGCTTATCAAAATACGGATGATTCTCTCGCAGTTCCTCTTCCTGGACTTTCCTTTTGAAAGAGAAAATGTAAATTATTAAGTGATATGCATTATACCTGGCAAAAAAATATCCCTTACACTCAGTTCTTTTTTCATCATCACTCTCAATAGTTTTCACTTCATACAGAGAATACTTAATGCAGAAAAGTATGCACTCAGACTTTGATTTTTAAATACCTTTTCATTTCAGCTTGTTCTTTTTTTTCTTGGATCATCTTTATCTCACTGTCTTCTCTCTGTGCATTTCTGTACCTCACTGTGTTGGAGTGCTAGAAGCAAAATGATTCCTTTTAAATGAAGTCTGTGGGTTGTTGTTTTTTAATGTTTCAGATGAAAGCAAGAAACAGTATTTTACATAGAAAGACTCAAAGGAAAGATATTTTTTTTTCAAATGCACTGCACATCAACTCAGTCAAGTATATTGTACAGTATTTTCTATCTACAGCACAAGGCTGCTTATTTCCATTGAGGTTAATTTCAGTTTTAATTTCACAAGTGAAGTCCCATGCAACAAAATTTTTATATTTAAAAGCCAAGGTCCTGTAAGCTCAGCCAGTCTCTCTGAAGTGGAATGAATACCATCAAAGTTACTAAGGGCAAAGACTAGGAAAGACAAGGCTTTACACACTCTTTTAGCTTCTCAGCTGCATGCAGAATGTCCAAGTAGTGACTGCTGATGACAGGGAGCAAGGAGAAGGAGAGAGGACAATGTCTGAGCTCATCAAGTGGAGGGTACAATCACTATTACCATTCAAAGTGAGCCTTTGGAGCACTACTGGAGGGATATTGCTGGGTGTTACCCTTACTATTGAATACAAGCAAAGCCACATCTTCTTTAAAAGATTAGTTACCTACAGTTTCCTTCTAACACCATGCAGGGTAATTCATTAATTATTTCTTATGCAGTTCTTTCTAAGCATGAAGAACGACTAGAAACAGAGGGACTAATAGTACCCGTTGAATTTTCACACTCACAAAGACCCACAAAATATCATCATGAATTTGCAGAAGTCAAAATGCACTTGACTGCATGAAACTGTACCACAGTGAAATACAAGATTACTATTCTCCCTTTTTGGTGTTTGAAAAATATTGTTAAACTTGGGTCGGAAATTTCAAAGTACTGTTTTGCCAGCCTGACTGATTTGTGTAATTCCAGAGCCAGGCTTTTTAAAGTGTCCTGGGTAGCAATTGTTGTATTCTTAATGTAGTGTCTACAGCTTCAGTGAATTGATCACAGCAAGTGTTTCAAAACCAGCAAGTCTATCAGTGAAATAACCACGTCAATTATCTTGAGGGTATTTCTAATGCAGTTACAGTGCTTGTTTTATGATTTCCTTTCAAGATTTCCAAAGACCAATTGTGAACAAGATCATAAATAGACACTGGTCTTACATAAGCATTTATTATGTAGTACACATTCTTCTTATATTTTCAAATTGAAACCATCATTTCTATGAGGACTTACATCTTGAGTCAACGTTTCGAGAGATTTTCCTCTGCTGATTCGCTGGCTGTTGGAACCATGTCTCAGTGACCTGAAACAATCATAATCAATTTAACGATACATTTCAAGATGAAATTTTGACCTTTATAGGATGGCCGTTATAAAGCATTGCTCTCCAGCCACCCAATATCTCAAATTCTTATCATTTTTCTCTTGCTAACATCAAAAGCTTATATGTTCTTCAATTGTTTTCATTCTGGTCTAACATAAGCCAATTTCTTTCCTTCTGATCTTTAAATTGATAGCTTTGTAAGTCAGCAAAGGAAATGACATTTGAAATAAAAAGGCATTTTCCCCCATTTATACAATACAATGAATTTCATTATGGTTACAATGAAGAACGTAGAATTCAGTTCTTTGTACAAGTAAGTAATTTCAGTTTTTCACATGTCACATATTGCTCCAATGTAATTCTTCTCGTCGCCTTTATTTTAAGACTATTTTTTTAACCATCATTTCTGTCCATGTTTACCTGCGTTCTTGTCGTATATGGTGCTGGACACTAAGTATTGACCTTTCTTTTGCAGGCTGTCCCTCAAAGGATCCGCTCAGCATGCGTTGTCTAGTGCAGGCCCTACAAAGAAATATAATGATGGTGACACAGAGTTTTTGGTATAGATGATAATTTCTGAGGTAGAGTATTCAGACAAGTTATCTTGACTTTACAGGAAGCAAGTGCACAGCTTAACAGACAGTAACAATAAGGCAGCAATGAACTTTCCATGAGAAAACATTTTCAAAGCAATGGTCTCTATTCTGCAACACAATCAGTCATCTGATGAACGATCTCCATGCTTTAGCAAGAGCCATCTTTGAGGTTTCTTTCAGTTTAGTGTAGAATTTATGGCCCCTTAAGACTTCACTAAGTGGGAAAAGGGTCAAACGATGCACTAATCATAAGTAAAATTGGCTTGTGAGCAATAAAGAAGGGAATAGTACAAGTATAGCTGTCATTTTAGGGTGGCTCCCTTTCACAGCTATATGTGGTGAAAATGTTTTATGTACACAAGACTTACAGCACTATCTTTGAGTATTCTACACAAGTGGGTGCACATATGGTTTGAAATTAAAAGCTCCACATTGCTGATGTAATATGAAATGACTGTTTTCTGAGAATGCATTGAACTCGCAGCATTTTGTTGTGGGGGTTCTTTCACTCATTTGCTAATTTTTTTTGTTTTGCTTTTGCTAAATTTTGGCAAAGACATCTTACAATTTACATGTGTCGGCAGAAGTTAATATTTGTTGGTTACTAAGTGTGCTACAGCTAAACACAGCATGCTTATCTTTATTTTGATGGCTACAATGAAATGGACTTGCTTAAGAAAAAGAGAGGTTTCCACCAAAAGAGCCCACACAAATTCTCCAATGGCTCAGAAATGGAATTTTAACATTGGAAAAATGTTTTAACTTTCCAGGAATGCTGCAACTTTAACTGTACACATCCTATTGATCAGTTTGTGTTATGCAATCATTCAGTGAAAGACGAGACCAGGCTGGAAATATTTCATACTTTTTAATGAAGTGAATCTCAACTTTTTAAAAAAACATGAAAAACCCGACGTGCTATCACTCTATTTGTCAGTCTGTAGTAAGGTTTACACAAATGCTGTCCTAGACAGGATGGGATGATCATGTTTGATGGCAAAAGGTGTCCCAGGCATGTTCTTTCCCTGCTGTGATGTTGTTTTTCACTCTTCTCCACTGTTTCTCCTTTTGGATTTAAAAACATAAATGATGTGAGTGGAGATCCAAAGTGAGATCTGGAACAAAAATGAGAAGCTTAGAATGTCTGTCTGTGTCATTGCTGCCAATCATACTAGCATGTTAGAAGAATATATTGTGCTACACTTGGTATAGAAGACATTAAGTTACACTACCCTGAAGTGAAACATCATGCCATTTAAGAAAATTACAGTGTATCTTATAAAACACAGCCCATCTCATCCAAATCATGAACATTTTAATACCAGTAGATTTTAAGTATTATCTTATGGAGGATGATACTACATAATTCTGTCAGAAGATGAAGATACCATTTGTACAATACTTGTACAATTTTCTTGTAAAAAAAAAAGCTCCAACAGATGAAAATTATTTCCTAAAAATAGATCCTACTTAACTCCATTAAACTGACAATCTACTTTTTCCCAGTACATACAATGGAAATTTCTGGGATATGACTTCTACATAGAGGCTTCTTGCTGTGAAAAAGAGGTAACTTATCTTTTTTCCTTTTTTTTTTTCCTGTAAATACAAATTACTGTGGTCTGCTTTTAACAGCTCAAAACTATTTTCTTGACATCAAAAAGTGACTTGCAGATAAATTTTTCATGTCCTTTTACATAGGTTACTTAAATACCAAGTAACATAAACTCTTAGTGTCCATGGTAAAAAAGAGCATTAAATGCTTAAACAATACATTCTTTACCTGACTAATGAATAAGATGGCTTATTTGATTATTAATGATACAATAAAATACATTTAGCTATATACTACATAGAATGGATATGCGTGATGCGTAACAGCTGTAGAAAGACTTTTAGGGTTGTCTATGATCTCTACCTAAGGTAGATTCCTAGATCCACATATAGAAGTCATATCCACTGCTTAACTCTGAAAGCTCTGCATCTCCTACTGAAGTAAACAGAGAAATGATGAAATGCCAGTTGTATAGCACAAGTAACTGCAAGGAAACTTCTTGTATTTTCAGAGAAAAAAATGCTGTGCTGAAAAGGCCATGACTACTTTTGACAGCCTCCCTCTCTGCTTGATAGGAATTAGTGTCTTAATCTTTCTTGAATAAACTTGTAGTAAAAGCCATGCTTTGTTATCCTTTTCATTCAGGATCTCAATATCTTTTCAACATTTTTTCAATATTTTTATGTTTAGACACCTAAGTTGCAGATCTTTGGGGACTTTTGAAAAAGGCAGCAGGTACCATGAAGTTTTCAGAACAGCATTGTTGTCAAAGTCTACAATAGGATTTTTTTTTCTTGCACACACTTACAGTTACTCAGTGCCTACATGTGAGCCATGTGTCCAGATTTGCCTCATAACCAGTGGAGATGTAAGACTCACCTACATTGGCTGTACATATGCGGCCAGGGTCACCTGCCATGTCTTGGAGTATTTTACCTTGCCTGCAGCTGCTGCTTCAACAGTGTAAGAGTCCCCTACAAATTTCTGTCTTATCTGCCATCCTCAATAGGATGTTTTGGACATCCCCTGGCATCTCAAGTGCTACTAGAGGTCCATATGTGGACAGCTTCATTAATGCTTGGTCAATTTATTTAATTAATGATGTTAGGATGCTATTCTAGTAATCAAAAAGATTTGGTAGTCTGGAGGTGAACCCCACACAGACAATCACTGTGCCACAGTGTTAAAAATTTAGTCCTATGTGGTTTGCAAACTGGAGTTAAAACAAAATGTTTTCTTGACTTGATACGTCTTCAGCTGAAACAATGCAGGAAAAATGACATTTTCCATCTGAAAATGGCCTTTCCATCTTCCTATATCACCTTTGTGAAATATTAAATAGGCTCACATTCACTTGTGAAGGAATGAGAAAGCTATGAAACAAAGAGACAAGACATATATCAAGCTGCTGGACTTTGTACTCACCTTGCAGAGCTCTGAACACAGTCCAGCAGCTGCAAACTGCGAGCTCCAATTTGCGTTCAAAAGCACAAATGAAGTAAAATATCCTGAAAAAGAAACTGCAGCTTGGTAGGTTATCAAAAAGCCAAGCTATAGGTAAAGACCATACATAAAAATATTGTATTGTGACACCACATCGTTTGTATTACCTGTGAACAATGATGAGGTCCAAACTTCTGAAGTCCTTCAAACTATTTCATCCTTCGGAACCTTTGAAAAGTAAGTGGTGAGACATGTTCAAGTAACATTCTTTGAGCTAATGCAAAAGTACTAAATGCTTTGATCAATACTTCAAAATACTATACCTTTAATGAATATTCTTGGGTCTCTTGCAGACGGTATGCACATGGCCAACACTTGGCCTTTGCAGGGAGGCATATCTTCCACAACATGTGTTTACTCATCTTCTTGCATTCCAGTGTAACATCAATTTGTTGTTTTTATCTATTACTTTAACGAGTGAAAATTCATGTAGTAACTGCAGCAACTGCATATTTTATTATGTACTTCTGTTCGTGTTCTCCCTGAAACATGCTCACATTGAATTCTTAGCAGGATGGTTCACTTGAGTGACACCCTCAATTATAAGCCTCATTCAGCATTGTCTTCACTATGACAACTCTCTATCCTTACTATATCTTTCTGTGCTATCATTATACTTCCATCTAACTTGGGATATATGGCTAAATGTGACCACCTAAGATTCATGGTGAATCCACTTGATAGAAGTTTTAATGTTTCTCTCATCTTATAGATCTAATTCACTAAGACACTGTTTGAATATCAAGAAAAATGCATTTTTTTTTTAATCTCAGCTACACTATTATTCTTTGAGGAAAATATACTATTTTTTAAGGAAATATATATTTAGTTGGCAAATTAAAAGGAATTATTAATGCAGCTTGGGTAATTCTTATTTTTTTTATTTTCCGTGTTTTTTTTTGTTTTCTTACATACATCTCTAAGTAAAAAACCCAAATAATCTTTCTTTTTAGTGTCTACTCAGTCTGAGAATGTAAATATATATATATATTAAAAATATATAAATTGTTGGCATTTCTAATCCACCTTATATCAACGACAGTCACTTCAAAGTGAAACTAATAGTGGCATGAAGATCTGCAGCATGGTGTTACTCGTGATAACTTTAGACATGGGTCTTGGATATTTAGGCTTGCATTATCTACTTACGGTGCTGAATACTTACTTGATATAGAATACTGAAATGAGTGATCATTCCAAAAACATTCAGAAAATCCTTCTCGTTGTACATTTCCTACTTGGAATATGATTGGCTGTAGTCTTTGCTTTCTAGTATAGAAGCCCTACAAATGTTTATGTGCATATACATGCAAGGACTAGCTTGGATTTCTTTAGGCAAAATAACACTTTTTATTTTTTATAAAGAGACTTTTTTGGTTAGTTTAGAAGGAAGAAGTGGAAAGAGCTGAAACACGATCTTTCTGGATGACAGAGAATTTAAATAGATACTGAAAAAGAACAATCTCTTGTTGCTGTTCAAGCATAAAATATTGAAAGAGAAAAGAGCAATTTACCTTTGATAATGAAGGTAATAAATCTACTACAAATGAATACACAACTATAAATATTATACATACAGTAACACTCATGAAAAACAGTATTACAAGAAATCAGATGACAGTCAAAATAGTATTAAATCACTGCTAACTCTTACCTTAGAATTTTATTGATGGCTGTCTCTTTTTCCAGAAGGTTTCTTGCTCTGATGCTGAAAACAGATTTACGGAGCTATAAAATTAAGGAAAAGACATATACTTTTTAATTGCTGTAAAATATAGCGTGTGCATGTCACAGACCAATGAAATAGTGTTTGCACTTGCCTCTGGTCATGAACACAGCTTTAGGCACATTCTCGTGAGCAAGACTTCCTGAACATTAAATGAAAGGATTGAGATACATGGAAAAAGAAGCACTTAATTCCTAAGCAAGTGGTTAACAAACATTGCAAATGAAAGATCACAGTTGAAGAATTTAGCTGGGGAATTGCACCTGTGATGAACAGTAAGTTGCTGGCACCTTGTAAGACTTAACTTTATCAACTGTTTAGAGATTGTTATAATGAAGCAAAGACTTGAGAGAGATTTGGAATCTTCTAGCAATATGTGCCCTGTTTTTGATCAGTCTGAAACGGAATCTTTCAGCACATCTCTTTAAAACTTTTCATTATAAATACTAGACTTGTTTAATTGATCTTTGTCTGACCTAAGGATATTAAGTAATAGAAACACTACCTCAAATTCAGAGTCATTTGACCACTAATTTTCCTAGAACTACTCTCAAGACTCAGATCAACTCTGATTCACACAAAGATGTCTTGCTTTGCAGAAAAAAAAATCAACCTAGAAAATACCTTAAAACTTGTTAATTATACTAGCTGCCATCAAGAAAATGCTTTTTAAGCCATACCTGTAACAGAAAAGTATAATCTCTTTCCTAACTTGCCTTTTTGAATGTGGTCCCTTTACCTTTTCTCAAGTCCTATTCCACCTTGGTACAGCCTGTGGAAGTAAGAATGCAGATGCTTTGAGAACATCACATCTGTGCATTCCTTAAAATACCTGCAACTGGCAAACTGAAATAAAGTATGCAATACTTTATTTACAATATTGCCAGGATGTCATTTGGAAAAGAATTTCAGTTTAGATAAAAAAAATTAGTTACAGAATTGTTGAATATTTGCATATAAACAAAAATATTGTTCCATTACCTGGACATGGTTAACATCAAAATCAACTGAAAACCACAGCAGGAGATATATCATTATATTATCTATTGTATAGATATATATTTGTGTAGGTTTTAACTCATTTGCAGTACCCCAGCACAGGTTTAGTGGATCTATCAGCATGGAACCTTATTATGGATTTAGATACAACTGACAACGGTGAAAGCAATGACAGCTCTTTCACATCTTTTTTCTTCCAAAGTCAGCAGAATCCCAGACAACTGATTTTTCCCCTTATCAGAATTGAGGAAAGAATCCTCCAAACCGCAGCAGTATCTATCCTTTTTCAAAATGTTGGCAAATAATGTTTTAGGGCTCAACTAGGAACATCACATTTATGGGAATAATGGAGGTGAAAAACTGTTGTTTTGTTTCAGCTGTTTTTTTTTTTTTTTTTTTTTTTTCCCCCGGTTACAAGTAATTGTTTTGGAATAGTTGCAATTACACCAAATTTCAGGGGAAAAAAAAAGTTTGCTGCCTACTAATGCGTTATGTCCACTTATTTCTAGAAACAATTCTCTGCTTGTTAACATCTTAAAAATTGAAAAGATTTCAAACACAGGAAGTCTTCTTTCCAGATTTAATGTTTGTGTTCATCTGATTTCAGAAAAGAGTCGAGGCAAATAAATATTCCCAAAATTGTCTACAGCTCCCTGTCTGGCATAGACCACTTCTTTTTGGTGTCAAAACAGCTTGGCATTAAGCATATGGCCCAAGGA
The DNA here is from genome assembly GCA_013401255.1 of Urocolius indicus. Classification (NCBI taxonomy): domain Eukaryota; kingdom Metazoa; phylum Chordata; class Aves; order Coliiformes; family Coliidae; genus Urocolius; species Urocolius indicus. The sequence goes on from WBNH01007500.1 coordinate 37,477, forward strand.
GGGAAATTCACTCCAGTCAACAAGGGAACATCCCAGGGAAAGCTGGGATGAAGAGTCTACCTCTTTTCAAGGATTTTACAGGGAGGCTGTGTGCTTGTACTGATACATTTAGTGCTTCCCCAAGCCAAGTGTTTAATTTTCTAGCACCAGCAAGGAAACACATTTCCAGACAACCTGCTAGCAGGTCTTGGCCAAAGGCTCCTGGCACGTTCATCTACTGCTGAATCCTCCCTCTATGGAGGAAAATGAAGAAAGAAGTAAGTAGTGGTGTGCATTTTGCGTAAAAGCATGCTGCTAAATCCCTTGCATGCTTCAGCTCGAAATAGTTTGACTCCCTATTTTCACTGTCTTCAATGAATACCCAAGTTGCCTGCTGGAGATTTGCAAGGACAGGGCTGCACTCTGGTATTTGACCACCACACAGTCAAAGGTGCAACATCCACTGAGCCAGCAAGATGAAGAGAAGCAGTAGGAAGAAGCTTACTGGAGTCTCAGGAGCCACTGGCATGGGTGAGAAAAGACTGGTTTCAAGTTCCAAGTTTTGAAGGTCAGTTACCATGCTACTTGCCTCTGTGTTGTGATACAATTTAGACTGGAGCCAGGTATCCAGTTCTTTAATCAAGGAATATGTGAGCATGTACAAGATCTTATACTTGGGTGCCTAGGGATCTCGGTGGTCCAAAATGGAACTGATAATACAACCCATGCACTTCCAGAGACTACAGCTTTTGAAGATGATGATCCTCATTGCTCTTTAGAACTTAGGAGTACTTTCTTCCGCAAAACTCCAGTGAATTTATCTCTTCAATTTAAAACATCCATCAGTATATAGGATAATATTTTTAGATATGTGTAATTGATCTATTTCCCATATTTAAAGCAGTGAGCAGTCAGGCAAAGAGTAACATGCAGAAGTCAATATGTATGCTGAAGAAAATAAGCATTACTGTAGATTTTTAAATTATGCATCCTTATTTCTATATTAGATAAGCAAAACTGCTTTGCTTTTAATTTTCTAAATTTGCATAGCACACCAGGAAAATGCAATGGAACTGTACACACAGAAAATGGAGGTGATGATCAGCACTTCCTTTAATAATGTCTAGATGCCATATGCTGGTGTTGAAAGACACAGGCAATTAAAACTTGTGGTACCTGCCGAGTTCTTGGATGTTGCGGAGGAAATTATTAGTTGTGTTAATGTATGAAAGACATTACTTGAGCACATGATGTGAAATTAAGTAAGAACAGTATACTCTACTGAGGTTATTTTAGGGTATATGTTTACCCTGCTGGGTTTTTTATTACAGATTGTCATGTACTGGGAGGACACCCATAGTGTATCTTTATTACCCATTATTTATTTATTTACTTTTTTATGCAGCCTGTAAGTACACTCTGTGCAGAAATAAGTGTCATATAGCTTTCTGCTATAGAGCAAATTTTTTTAAAAAGCATAAGACACTGTCCTGAAATCACCTAACAGCACCTGATTACCGTTAATTATGTTTTCAACAACACATTTTAAAGAACTCCTGCAGGTTACCTTAATCTGTAAGGAACAGCTGTGACAGGTCAGCAAATTGCCAATAATATTTCCTGGATGAAAAGGTTTTCAATGGAAAGCATGTGTTCCTACGAAACCCTGAATAAAAGCTCATGTCTTTGTTCCCATGTTTCCTTATGTTTATTTACACAGCTGTGCCCACAGACACAGAATCATGAAATCTGCAGGTAGTGTTTCATCCAGGAACGCTGGCATCCTTCATTGTTGCTGTTGTCAGGACAGACTTCAGGCAAACAAAATGATTCAGTCAGTGTGAAGTCGATCTGAATGCTACACCCTGTGAAATTTCATTTGTCCAAAACGACAAGGACAAAGCAATGAACCACTATAACTGTTGTAAAGTAAGCCAAGTCACAGAACATTGTTGCTCTGCAAGTGCCACCCGCTGCTTTGAAAAGGTACTGCAGACAATTTAAACGACAACTCTTACTAAATAGTATATTTAAATTTTCCGGGTTTTCTGCCCTGAAAAAAGAGTATCTTTGGCATAAGATTAAAAGTAGAGCAAAACAGGATGGTACCTTTGCTAGATGACAGTCAACGAGTACAACCTAGTTGTACTGGCACAGCATTGCTGACTTCAGGGTATCTATGCCAATTTCTAACAGCTAACACATGCCTCAGTGGTTTTAAGTTTTGAGAAATGCTATTCATTGTCAAGGTTTATTTTACTAGCAACACATTTGCAGGGCATGAACCCCAGCAAGCACTGCATAACGTAGTTGTTTTGAACCTGACTTTAACAGAGAAATCTATGCTATCAACAGGTAAAAATTGTGGTGATGTAGTGTATTATTTTTGTACCAGGCCACTGCAGAGCTGGCAGAGGAGACAAGAATTGGTGGGTGTTCTGCAACACAAGGTGATACAAGGTCATAAGTAAATGATGAGACATAAAACTCTGAAATGCTTGGTTAACAATGATAAAAACCCAAAAAGAATGCATGCAATACATTTTTCTAATGCAATTTCTTAAGTGTTACATGAAAATTAGAAATTTTAGCTTGGTGCTGTTGACAGCAATCTTTTACAGGCAATCATGGGACTGCATGAAGATAGTCTTCTGTATCAAGCCAGAAATTCCAAGCAAGGAAAAAAATCATCCAAAGCTTCTTTTTCAGTTTGGAATTTGTCAGATGAGAAATGGATAAGTTATGTATTCTTGCAAAACGAACAGATTGTGGACTATTATATTGTTATTTAAACATGCACAGCTTCCAGGGAAAATACTACAACTCAGTACAACAAGCAATATATCAGAGTGATTTTTAAGAAACAATGAGGAAGTATTTGGGCAGGATCTTTTCAAAGCTGTAACATTCCACTAAGTAAAGGATATTTTTGGCCCACAGGAGTTTGCTGCATAGCCTCTCAAATGCAATTAGTATTATTTGTTCAACGTTTTGCCTATACATCTTTAGCTTTAAGAGACTGGATTCCATTAAAATGAATATGACATAAATATGAACAGTGATGGAAGGCCAGACTATAAGCTGTTGGTAGGTACCTAACAAAATGTCCAAAAGAATTTAGGCAAGTTACGTGACTATCCTGTAGAAACCAGTGGGGAATTTCTTAAGCTCTCTTGAAAACTTTGCTTGATGCCTACAGAATCATAAAGGATGCAATTACAAGGGACCTCTAGATGTCACCTAATCCATTTTCCACTCTTAAAAGGTAGAATTAACTATTTTCATGTGGACTTAGAAAATCTGGCCCTTGGCAGAGTTGTCCTGTATAGGAAACAGGTCTGCTAAACAGTAGAGAAAGTGATCTGACATTAGAAAAGTGCCACAAGGAGTCAAAGGCTGTCCCTTTTGATTAGATGCCTAGAATGAGAAGAGGGCATAATCTCCTTAACTCTTGGGAGTCACTGACCTGAAACAGCCTTAATTCCTTTCATAGTCCTTGATTGCTGCCTGCCTCTTAAAGAAAGCCATGTTCATCTAATTAGCCAACTACTGGTCTGGAAAATCTACATGTCCTTTCATAATCAAGAACCTCTTTTAATTAAATCTGAGAATATAGGCAAGGCTAATATTAACACACTCATAAACCCCTCAAAGACTTAAAAGGTTTGACAATAGTTCATCTCGAACACTTGGGGTAGTAGCTTCAGGGAGGGAGGAAGATTTCCTCTCTTTCATGTCCTGTCATACCATAGTTGGGTGTTTCCCTTTGGCATATCTGAGTTTTTTACCTACACTAGTTTAATGAGTAGGTTTTTTCATAGAATCATGGAATGGTCTGGGTTAAAAGAGATCTTTAAAAGTCATCTAGTCTAATCCCCCTGCCATAAGCAGGGGCATCTTCCACTCAAAGCTGGCCTTGAACACCTCCAGGGATAGGGCATCTACCAAACTAATGCATGCTCTTTTCTTTTAAAATGCAACAGCTCTAAAAATGTCTGTATTTGTTTGATTGAAGAAACATGTGTTTTTATACATCCTCACAGCCTTTGCATCAAGCCCTGGAAATCTTGGCAATTTTAGTGCAAAACTCATGTAGTAGAAAGTTAACGCAAGGAAGAAGTGCTGAATTACTGCACTTTTTGAAATGGCAAAGTATTCAGTTACCAGACTTCATTATCTCAGAATGTTATTGAAAATTGGTCTTTTCAAGGTAGAATTTGGAACTTACTATGTAGAGGCAAGAGTAAGAAAACAATTACAAATAATCAGAAGCCAGAGACAAACCACAACAAGAAGGGTTCTGTCTTCTGTGGTCTGAAGGCAAACATGATCAGAAAAGTTAAAAATTACCGTCTCAAATATATACGTGCTAAAATACTTAGTGAGAAAGTGTCTTTGTCTATAAGTTGATTATTTAGCCACAAGTACAGAAGGACATTGTTACACATCCATCTTACCTAAAAATAAACAAAATCTTAAAAAAAATCTAAATACACAGAGGTCTCCTGATTAGTTTTCAGAAAACCTGAAATACATCACTGTATTTACATATATTAACTTCATTAGAAAGATCTGATGAGAACAGACGTGAGCCAAAAATAATCTTTGAAAATCATGACTGTAATGAGCAAGAAAATGCTGCATTCAGAAGACATTCTCATTCCACCAGGTAGATTGTTTTAATGACTTCACTGAATGTTATAGTTAGAGAGATTTTGGCAATATCCTGTGAATGACATAAATAGGTAAGACTGAAGCACTTGTCTGTGTTTAATTAACAAGCAGAATATGGAAACTAAAGTTGTAGGACAGACTGCTACTCGGATAATCACTAAAGGGAGATTAATTTAAAGTTTGCATGATTTTTCTTGCTACTTACACACAAAGTTCTGCAAGAATTACTTTAGAAAAGATGTTGTATTTATAGTAATATTTTTAATAGGAATTCGGGTGCAATTACAATTAATGAATTTCTGCTATATTCAAAATTAACGTGATAAAATTATTCTTTCAAATTTCTTAGAGAAAATAATAATCAGGAACACAACAGAATGCTATCATACCTTTTATGCAAAAGTTCTGCTTTGCATTCTAGAATACCCAAAATAGAGCTTAGAAGAGGCTGATTAACTTGAGACTTAAGTTTTTTACAGTAAGAAGTAAAAATTGTGGAAATTACAATTTATGAATAAGTATTCTAGCCTTGGTTCTTTTCTAAGAAGGAAAATATATAAATAAAGTTTATGAGTATGTTTTCATGTCTGATGATTTTCTGAAAGATATATTGAGATACTTTGTCTTCAATACTAAATGCTATGTCTTAGAAAAGCTGAAAGGTTATTTCAGCTTTTACAACTACAGATACTTTCTGTGGGGAAAAGTTATGTTTTTCTTTTTCCAAGAAATAGAATAGTTAAGGAAAGAAATTGAGCACAGATAAGAAAAAGACATGCTGGAAGAAATTACTAGATCAAACAACATCATCTTATCAAGAATAGGTGGCATGTCTTAGCAGCAGACCACCTAGAGTAGGTGGCACAGGAACTCGTCCAAGTTGGTTCTGAATGTCTCCAGGGAAGGAGACTCCACAACCCATCTGGACAGCTTGTTCCAGTGCTCCCTTACCCTCATAGTGAAAAAATATTCCTTGTGTTTCTTTGGAACCTCTGGTGTTCCAGTCTGGACCCATTGTCGCTTGTGCTATCATTGGCCATCACTGAGAAGAGTCTGGCTCCATCATCCTGACATCTGCCCTTTATGTATATGTAAACATTAATGAGGTCACCCCGTCAGTCTCCTCCAAGCTAAAGAGCCCCAACTCCCTCAGCCTTTCATCATAAGGGAGATGCTCCACTCCATCATCTTTGTGCCCCTGCACTGAACTGTCTCCAGCAGCTCCCTGTCCTTCTTGAATTGAGGGGCCCAGATCTGGACACAATATTCCAGATGTGGTCTCACAAGGGCGGTCTCACAAATGGACTATCTATGATGTTAACCAAACATACCTCAAAAGTTGTGGGCAACCTTGTGTGTTGAACTTTGGTGTGAAATTGTAAACAGACAAAATCACAAAACTTTCCCAGAGGTATCAAGAGATAATGTTTTCTACATAAACCAAATGGTGTTGATCTCCAAGGAAGATCTGATCATCCTGGAAGGATGAGGCTATTATAATTGGGTTCATGCTTGTGTTCCATCTCATCTAACTTTAAATGGATATCAGCATATCTAGGAATAAAGGCAAATATTCTAAAAAAAGGGAGTGTAGAGATCAGTAGCCCACCTGCACATCAATACAAGGTCATCATGAACACATCATCTTGGTGCTCTGATTTCCCAGATAACGCAGAATCCAGAGTGAGGTCTGTTGCTTAATATTCATAGGTCTCCATGAAAATAGCTCTGGCTACCTCTGAGGGCAGCTCTTACTTTCTGATCATGACCTTCTGTCATACAGGTACATTCTGCTGTAAGTAGCAAATCAATGGGAGAGGCATATGGTGTGGGAGGTTGAGCTTTCACAGGAGCTAGACCTTAATGATCTATCTTGCTCCCACAGGAAAAAGGAATGGCTACAAACTTCACTGCTTGCAGAGCTAAAAACAAAACTCATATATGTGAAAGGAAACAGGATGATAGAGAGAACACAAAAGAGAAAGTATGTTTGCTACTATCCAGTTAACCTTACAAATGCAGAAATAAGGAAGCTAGCTTGTTTATATTCCTTCAAGTAGATGGAAGATGCTCAAAGCCTAAACTATAAAATAACATACATTAAACACTCTTTTGCTTTGTTTTGTAATTCACTCCTGCTGTGCCACTGCTGTAAACATGCACACGGGCATCATTTGTGCCATAGGAATTTTCAAAGTTCAGCTCATTATCCTGTCACTTTTGAACCTAAATTTTAAACAGCAATGTGCTGTGTTGTGCGGCCAAAGGCACCTAATCACCACTTCAGGAGTGTTTCCCTCACAACAATTCTCCACAGGGCTTGCTAAAAGTTGTGAGTCTCTTATGACAGCACTCTGCTGTGTTTCTGTGCTCTTCTGCTCTTGCAGTTGAGAAGTCAAGGCCAGTGCTCTAGAACTAACTCAACTGTATTTTACTGGACATCTGATTTGATGTAAATCGTACAGTTTGTTTAAGTTCTTTATCCTCTGAAACTTTTTGTGACTATCCCTCAGGCTCTTGTGAGAGCCACCACAGTGAGACGTCCTCATTTTCTGCCATTTTTTTTCCTCATCCACCCACTCACACAAAACATATGTTTCTATATTTCATCCAGTACTCCTGTCCAAAAATTTACTGAAATACTGGTTAGCTAAGGAAATTCCCAGCACACTGTGAATAATTTAAATACAAATGTGGAAGTATAAAAGGACATTTCCATCTCTCTCTGAACCCCCTTCTCCCACATCTACAATGTTAATACTGTAACTCTCTCTTTTTATTTTTTTAGCCCTTTCCTCAGATTCTTTTCCCATTAATTTTATAATGGTGCTGTCTCTTTATACTTGTACTTTTTCTTGTACCAGAAAGTATCTTCATGGTACTTTCTGCTACAAGACAGGTATCCTCACCAACTTGGACAGCCCTGGTTTCTCTAATTACACCCAGAGCTCTTCAACTCATGGATGGAGACCACATCAGGACAGACTAACCCAGCACACAGTTGGAGCAAGTCGTGGCAAGATCAGTGGGTTAAAGAAAATTTGTTCAGTATGATATCAAGCAGAGCAAATAATGACCATCCTGCATTTCCAGCAGTGTTAAGTTCAGAGAGACCCAGACAATTCCAGTTTTACATAAAAAGTTACAAATAATCAGAACTCAAGCAAAGTGTCATGCTAAGCTGCTTATCAAGCATGCATAACTGAGACAACCCAGTTGTTGATGGCATTGGATGTAGAAGAATGAACATGACACAGTCTGTCTCCACGCTTGCCCTCAGACCCCACATGTTGAGAGAGAACTCTTAACAGATGTATAAAAGGTAAAGGGTGTTTAGGCATCTAATAGTAATTTTTCATATTAGTGTTTTATTACTTTGTTACTTTCATGATAGTTTAGAAATATGACAGAGTTATAAAAACTTCTGGAATTCACAGACTTGACTAGAAAAAAGTGAGAATAGCAGAGAAAACTGTTTTTCAAACAGTTTTCTGCTCTTTTGATTTGGCATAGAGAGCCATTACATAAGAGAGCAAAAAATGATTTGCATTATTGATAATCACAAATTATAGGTCAGATTGATCTTGAATACAAATCCAACATCACATGTAGATATACAGTGGCAGATTGCTATAGAAAGAAAAAAAAAGAATGTTGCTGAAAGGGAAATAAGGGAATATATATATTAAGTGCTTCCTGTCACTTCAGCAGGTATGGAATGCAGGAATACTGATAAACATCCAGAAGAAACTGAGGGAACAAACCACACTTCAGGCATAACAATGGAAGGAAAGAGTAACAGATGCCAGCAGAATCATCTCAGCTTTTGATTTCATCTTGGTTTTTTTAATCATCTCAGTGAAAAAAAAAAAAAAAGTGAAAAGTTTCTGAAGCCATTGCACTGCCATCAGGAGCAGTGGAAATGCATTCTACTAGACACTGGGATTAGTAAAATGCTCAGGTTTCTTTTCTGACAAAGAAGAGTAAAGTATTCATGTAAGGTTTATATTTAAGTGTAACCAGTCATTCCAAGCTTGTTTTAAGGATAAGGTATTTTTAAGAAGATTTGTCCATACAAAAATGAGGTTGCCTTGGCAACTGTAACTGCAGAAAGTCAGAGTAATTACTTTCATAAAATCCTTCCTGGTTCTTTCTGCATTTTAATGGGAACATGTAAATACCTTGTTTTAAGCTACATTCATCAGAAATACTACTCATCGATTCCACCCTCAAGGCACAGGCATCGGAAAGTATGTGCTTAAAGCAGGTTGGACAGTGTGAAACCAATTTGCAAACACTTATTCCAATTAAAAAATGAAAGTCAGATCATGCTTATTCGCTCTTGAAGGGAAGTGAAAATTTGAAAAGAATGCAGCATTCTGTTTTCATATTGCAAGATTTCATTGAATAAACTGTAGCATGTATTGATCCGTCTTCCAACACAATCATGATTCACTTTTGTGAACAGCAGGCAGAAGGAATCAAGATGGCACTTAAACATACCTAAACTATATTAATGTAAACGGGTCTACTGAATCGTTGCACAGCTCTGCGTTGTATAGCATGGACTTGTCTGTCTGTCTGAGACAAGTTTAAGGTATTTGTTCATCTCTTCATTACATGTTAGAAGTGTGCTATGATTTTCCTGGCAGTGGTTGAGATGTCATTAGCAATGTTTGGCACAGTTCTGCTGACCCATAGGCTTGTCATTTAATAACTTATCCAATTTTTGTCCAGTGCTTGTTAGAATAGAGGATGTCCATGTGGGCTGGATTCCTTCCTACAGCCTTCCTTATCTGATACCTAATATTTTACCACAGACCTCCCTTTCAGGCCATGCTGTTCAGCCTTGACTTATTGATGCCATAGAACATGTTGGCCATGTGAATGACTTCTTGCATTGAAATATGGATGGAAACTAACAGTAGGCTGCAAATTGTCTCTTTTCATTCATTGTCAGAAGAGTATTGTTTTCCACACCTGCTTCCTGTCTGTGCAAATGCTGTCCTGTTATAGTTGCCAACCACAACCTGAAAAAGCCAGATTTATCCTACGTAACTACACTACTTTCTTTTTCTTGTCTGTGATTCTCTAACTTAAAATGTATTTACAATTCCCCTAATGTTAATATTTAAACAAGATTCAAACACCTGGTTATAAAAATTGAAAGGACTTTTCTTTCGTATGTTAAAATGTCACTAATAAGTTACACAATATTACTAGTGATCAAAAAGTGATATTACTGCAGATGACACTAAAAATCTGGCAAACCAGTATCTTCCATGATGCACATAAAGACTTTTTCTGCCCCTGTAGTTTTGCAAGGTATCCAAAGTCACACACATTTACTTATGCTATATCATCATCACCATCATTCCAAGCAATTCTGCTGCTTCTGAAATTTAACCACCCATTCCAGTCCAGTTGGGAAGGTAGCAGCATTTAGCACGAGAGATATGAAATATTTGTTTTCAGCATCTGTTTTCTAGAGAGTCCCAGGTCTACAGAGAGGTTAATATCCTCTAAATAAGAAGACTTAAATTTTTACTTATCTCCAGTGATTTCACATAGACTTCAGTGAAGCATGTTGCCAATGCTGTAACTTTATCAAGGTACTCAAAAATTGCATGTGGTGTTCACAAACTTTAATTTTCCACTAGCTTCTCAGCGATTAACAGTAAGACTACTTAAAAAATGGCTTAGTAAGATAGATGCATTGAAAAAAAAATATATATCAAATCCTGAATTTGATAGTCAAAGGAAACAGGAAAATTTATACCAAATGAGAATATGTTGTGATGTCTGTCTCGGGCCAAATTAAATATAGCTTATTAGCCTGTGTTCAGTTGTCTTAGCTTGTGTTCACTTCCAGATAGTGTGACAAACGGAATAATCTGAGGTCTTTCCTCACAATACTCGAGGAAAGACATACACTGCCCTATACTCTTGATTTACCTTTTGATCAATATATTTGTTTTCTTCAATTGCTGATCTTTTAGAGTGGTCACACGAGGAAGAAGATGCTGAAGGAAGTCTTCGTAGCAAACAGCTGGTATCTTGTTGCTGGCGATCAATGAACTGCTTCATAAAACTCTCCCTTGTGAAAACAAATGGAAGACATTGATGGATGAAAACCCCAGGAAAAGTTAATATTTGGTTTTCTTTATGACATGTTACAATCCATTAGGACTAAGATGGTTACACTGCAAGAAAAAGTTGTATTAGGCTATAGATGTATAAATGGACAGAGTGCTGAAAAACAGGATAAAACTTAAATTCATTTATTAAGGTAATCTATAACTGAATTGAGAAGTGGGTGGCTTGCACGTAGTTTCAAAGAAAATAATTAAGTTCCATTAAACATTTATTTATTTATTTATCTGTTTGCCAGATGAAGTGCTAAATATTTGCAGCGCCTTTTGCAGTTTTCAGCTCCTTTGAGCTCATTAAACAGCAAGTTGTTACTTCAATGTAAATCAAACCCTGATATAATCCCAAGGAAACATACTCTCTGCAAGAAATTCTTTCTCGAAAATTTCAAACAACATCTGTTCCTATCACTGCTCTGAATGCCAGTATTAAGGCACTTCAGCAATTCTGTGCCTCACATATGCCACGTTTAAAATGTAGATGCATTTCTGTTTACCATGAATGTACATTTATCTTGCTGTATCTTAGGTTTAGTAGACTTGCCCTATTTTCACTGTAAATTGACTATGTCAAAGCTAATTTCTACCTGGTGAGATAGTTCTACATGGTACAATGGCTTCGGATTCAAAGATATGATTTGCTAGTGATAGTTTGAAGTCTGTTTCAGTAGTTAGCATGATACTAACTATAGTATGCTGGGAAAAACAGCTAGAAGTAAATACCAAGAAGACTAAGGCTAGGAAAATAATGCCCTCAATATATAACCAAACTGTATTTTGATACTAAAAGCAAAACACCTATGACTGCTGCCTTGGGGTTTGGAAGGTTGCTTTTCCTGACCTTTTTTGACCAGTATTATTTCTTTAATTAGGCTAAGATGATACAAACCAGTTGCCTTTGCCTCCTTGTGAGTTTAATCAAAAGAAATGCAACCTCAGGAGACCCAGAACAACAACAATCATCTTTCACACCACCCTCTCTCCCAGCATGTGCCTTACTGGGGATATTGGAATGGACATGGCCAGAGGATGTATTAGGTCAGCCTGTACTTCCTACAGCAGCCCTTGAATGTCAGTAAGATTTTTTGCGGGACAATGTCAACAATACTGCACTGTAACTGATGATCTAGTAGCCACCCTAGTGTCTGATCTTTTGTTAAGGTGAGTTTTATAGAAAGTGGCAACTATGCAGAAACAAAGAAAGGACAAGGTCATCACAAAGTACTTGCTATTGGATGGCCTATGTTGTCCCTTCTAACGATTTGCTGCCACTTGACCTTATCTTTGAAAAGCTACATGAGAATCGATCAGACTGCTAGTTGTCTATGTCAGCTAAGAATCTAAAATCCAAATGGGACTGGAGAAACAGCACCATACTTTTCAAATCTACTATATTTGTGTTGGTTCTGGTCAATTTAGTTGCTTTTGTGAATATGTTATAAGGAGTGCTAGGATTATTAGTTTTAAGTAAAAACCAATTAAACCCAAAATGTCACCTCCTTTCAATGCCAACGCTAATCCTGCTGCATTTCTAACTTTCTGAACTATCCGCTTAATCCACAAGTGAAACAGTTCAATATTTTGGGTGCTATGTGGCATCAGACAAGTGTACAGCATACAAGCAAAGGAATTGTTTCAGTACCTTATTTTTGGAACTGTGAAGTCTGAAGGAAGCTTGGAGATTTTCACCATTTGTGGTCTGTTTGGAAATTTTTCAAAGATGCGTAGACGCAGCGGAAGCTTCTCCTTTGTATCTGCATTTGCTTCGCTTTGCTTTAGCTGAAAACAAGGAAATGAAAAAAAAATGACAGAAAGGGCAATTTTGCTCTGTTAAATCTCAGCCTTGTTTTTCAAAATTCAAACAAGAACAGTAATCATTTAAAGAAACAGAAGATGGCAGCAAAGAACTACAGAGGTGAAATCTGACATACAAGTTTATTTGTGTGCTGTGCTAGAAGCTAACAAACATCTAACAATACCATGTCTTTAATTGAAAGTCATAAAATGGGAGGATTGCTATTTTAAATTTTAAAATATGAAGTATGTTAGTTTCCTATTCAATATGCTTATTTCTATATTTTCTTCATAGATCCCTAACACTTGATCAAGCAAATAAACAGCCATGATCTTTCCTTATTAAGCACATCTTTCTGTGTATGCTGGTAACTCTTTGATATTCAAATAGAACACAGCATTTTAAAATGGAGCCATTTTTAACTCATCCAGAACATGAAAACAACAGGAAAATTACACTTAGATAAGTATTATAGGTAATAAAATACTCAAAAGGAACTATTTATGCCTGTAATTCTGATCCCAAGCTGCAGCAAATCACATAATGAACATTTATAAGTTTTTCCACAAACAGTTCTTCCACAGACTATCACATCTAAGTACAAGAAAGCCAGATACATCTATGTGGACAGATGACAGCTAAATCTAATGACATAAGATAAAAAAGATATAATATGATATGATATGATATGATATGATATGATATGATATGGAGACACAATTCCTGAATTCTGATTACCTTAGGCAGCAATTCAGTTATGTCATTGCAACAAAATACCAAGTCAAAAAGAGTCAGTGAAATGAAATTTTGCATTTATTTTAAATGGCATGAGTACTGTAGACTATTTCAATAAGCATACATCTAACAGATTATTTCAGTTCTCCTTCTCCCACCTGACTGTGTGCATAGGTTTAGGTGTTTACATTTTTAAACAGAGTTTCACCATCAACACCTGCATGGAATACTGCTGCCAGACATCAGCTATGGATTTTTAGCAGGTGCAATTGTCCAGAAAATCGAACGGAGTTCTAACTCTCATTTGCACTTCCTAGTGAAATGCATGATCCCACAGCATGCTATAGAAGAGCAACTGCTCTGCTGCACTGTCATGCTATCAGCAGCATCACCACTTTCAGCCATAGGACAGCTTAAACTGAAAATCAATTCATACTCAGTTGGATATAAGTTGTCATGTGGACTGAAAACTGAAGAGCTACAAACAAAGGCTAATGATTAATGGTAAAGCACTGAGTCAGAATAGAATGGGAATATTGCATAAATCTGTATTGTGTCCAGTCCTATTTAATTGCTTTATTAATGATCCTTAAAAGGAAGAAATTATATTAATGAAATTCACTTGATATTAAAATGTGAAGAGTTGCAACTGCCATGTTGGAGAAGGAAAAGGACAGAATTAGAAACAGGGACAGGAAATAACAGACTGAAAAAAAACTAAAGCCAGAATAAGAGCAGAAAGTAAGCAAGAATTTGTACATCAGTACAGCATCAAAAGGCCAATTTGGCCACCAATTAACATTACCAGCCAAAGGATATGCTCACAATCAATCTAGATCTGTTAAACATTACACAGTCTTAGAAAACAGTACAGAAGCCCACAGCTCCTCTCTGTGCTGCTTTGAAGAGACCATACTTGTGTATGCATTCACTTCTAAACACAGTTTTATCAGTTTCACACTGACAAAAGCTGGACTCGATGATCTGCAAGGCCTCTTCCAGCTGAAACGATTCTATGATTCTAAGTTAACAGTGCAGAAGACAGCTATGAAAACCAACTGGGGTCATACGTAAAACAACTGGATCCAGGGAGAAAAAAAGGAGAGAAATACTAAAGGGGCCCAATATTTATAACTGCTATAACTGATAACAAAGTAAGGGAAGACAATATAACTTTATGGAAGAAATATTTGAAAACAAATTATTTCAAGAATATAATAGAGCATCCCAAATATAGGAAAGAGAATATGAAATTAAGAAAAGGAATTTTTGGGGTAAGAATACATATTACTATATTTACAGAGAAATATCTAAATTCATAACAGATCTGAACAGTTCAGAGAGGTCTCTGGAGGGAAGTGCCTCATAATTTCAAATTCAGACTAGACAGAATTCTTGAAATGCCAGAATATTGCAGAAAGAAATTGCCCACTGTCAAGGAAAGGAACTGAATAATATAACAGGGCTTTTCCACAACACTGTATTGTTGAAAAGGTTTGGGAAGGGGTAACTTTTAGAGAGAAAAAAAGTTTTCCAGCTTCTGTCATTTGCTTTTTAATAATAAATCATTGTATAAATATGCAGATTTTGGCAGACACAATGTCTATTACAGCTATGAACTTCTGTCTGCAGAAGTCAGTGTATGCAAAATAGAGAGCATATTACAGATTGAAATGTTGTCTGAAGTCTCAGTTCAGAACAAATCAGGTGGAGTCTGGAAGCAGGAAACCATATAGTTCAAAAGATAAGTAAGGGAACTGCAATATCCCCTGTCTAAACAGGGGAATGATTCAAGATAGGCTTTAAAATTACCTAAAGTCAGAGCAGTTCTATAGAATATCTCCCATTACTCATGCTGTGATAATACTACATATTGGGGAGTGTGAGGCATTTAGCTTCACTGAGTTCTTCTCTATGTGCTTAGGGTGTAATTTTTGCTCCACATGACATATGTCCTATTTTGTATTGCTGCTTAAAACCTCTACATTTCAATTTTATTTAATGATAACAAACACATGTATTTTTAAAGGTACAGGATTATGCTGCAATGTGGCAATGATGGTGCAGAATGTTTCAAGTAACAGCTAAACCCAAAATAAAATATCAGGACATTTTCTCCATTATTTGTATTATTTATTAATTATTATTGTTACTACTCGCAAGAAAATACACACTGGTCTGATTTGCTCTGCATTGCCCTCATCTCCAGCACAGAAGAGCCTACTATGAACAGTTCACCAACATCTTGTCAGCCTGGCCTGGTAAAATTCTCTCGTGGCTGCTAGAACAGTAAAACACATTTACTGCTGTAAAGCCATTGAAGGATTTTATGTCTATTTCCACTGCTTCCATGGTGCTTGAGTTTACAGGGGCAGATTTAATGACACAATACATACAGTACAACTATATGCTCTGAACCTAGATCAGTGGAACTTATTCAAATAGTACTTGAGCACTGAAAAGGGGCAGAGAGGAAATCTTAATTTGGGATTCCAGTGGTAGCTTGAATAATATGTTTAGATACAGATCCTTGAAATCCTAGCTTTCCCTGATATGCTCACATAATTAGATTAATACAAACGTAGCTGTGAGAAAGCCATAGATAATGGTGAAGTGAGCATATCTGCAAAGTTTTTCTCCCAAAGAGGCATTATGGCCATGTCTTCATTTGATTTGGAGCAGTCTAAAGTAAATCCTCCAATCATCAGCACTTGCTCTTTACTGGTTCGGTTTATGAGCTAAGCAAAGCAGATTCTTCTTGGAGGAAACAAAACTGCAAGCTCCACCTTGGTTACAGACAAATGCATTCCAGGCACAATCGGTGACTGGTCCTGAAGTTGGCTTCAAGCCCCACGTATGACAGGGAACGTGGTCCAGTGTGAGACCAAATCTCTTCTAAAGCAAACTCTTCTGAACTGTACACACTGTAAAAGTGGAGGAAGCAGAAACTGCTTTATTGCACAGTCTCCATTACAAAAAGGTGATCGATAAAACCAGCTTTAGTGTAATTAAAATCTGGACTCTTAATAAGTGCTTGTCCTAAACACACACAGTAGCATGAATGATGGTGAAAGTGGAAGACTGGGATAGGGGCAATAAAAGAGATGTCAGGTAGTGATAAAAGGGGGCAGGATTATCTTCCTAATGCAGATACACCCTGGCTATGGTCAGAGAATTGTGCTGGGAAGGTGAGAAATCACTATCTTGTTGGAGATAGAGGCCTTCTGGGTGGAAAACTGGCATCTCCCACATAACCACATGGGTCTCACCAGGCCAACAGAATCACATCACAAGACTATTCACAAACCCTCCCACCTCTGCCATCTACTAAAGATTTCTCATTCATGTTTCAGAAATGAAAGCATTGACATTGAATTTTTTTTTTTAAATAGGCTATATTACAGTACTTGAGCCACACAGTCATTCAGTAGAACCCGACCAGAAGAGTGAGGCAATAAATGGTGGTTATTAGGTTTTTTTTATCTTAAAACATTGTAGTACTGTAGTCACCCAGATATCAATCACTCTAAGCGTGGTCAGGGTGAAAGTAGTGAGCTCTTTTCAAGTGCATACTGCCAAATTCTTTGATAGCAGCGACTGGAGTTGCTGAAAAAGCATTAAAGCACTGAAGTGGAGTCAAGCAGCAGGACCTGATTAGGAGACCTGAGTTCCCACAGTCTCTCCCTATGTTCAACAGAAGACACATGCTGCAGTGCACTTCAGATCTTCAGGTGAATGCAGAGCAGTGTCATGTCTGCCCTCCAGCCTACATCTTCTTCTGCAGAAACAGGATGTGAGAAAGTGTCTGCACATGCAAGAGTTTTTCTCATAGGCTCAGGTGGGAGCTGACAGTCTGGAACGTGGAAGTGCTCTGGGGTCTGGTAATATGAACAAGATCACTTAAAGGGCTAAATAAGGTATCTCTAAATATCACCAATGTGCATTTAGAGAGGGAAACGTCCCTAAAAGTAATGTTCTTGGCAAAACAAACTGAAAGCTCCAGTTCAACACACTTGTTCAGTTTCTAAGACACTGATACCTTGATGAGAACACGTCAAAGGAGCAACCAGAGTTAACCACAGCCAAAGGGATAAGATCTACATTTCTGAAGTTTTTGTTTCATTTTCTATTCATTTAATCCTGATCATGGAAGAAGAGCCAGTAATGTGCAAAATGTAGAGTGAAAGATGCTGTTTTCATATGGCCTGTGAAGTAAGTGCATGAAAAATTCACTTAAATGCTCTGTAAATATTTCAATGAAATTAAATGATTATGAAAAAACTTACTGTAATGCTCTCAAGCTTTCATTTTAGCTGACAGTTGTCATAACATGCTGAGATCAATCATGTTCAAAATTAAAAGCTTTGCTACTAATGTACACACAGTTTATTCAGGAACTGGCCAGGTGCCCAGAATAATTTCATAGTGACTAAAAAGTTCAAACCTTTTGAGTAAGTTCGCGGGGCTTCACTACAGGATAGTTTAAATTAATATTGTTTGGTACACTATAGTGCACTGCTATATATCAAAATTTTTCAGTGCAAATCTCCTTTAGGGGCTGTATTTGAAGAATACTCTTATTAGTATGTTTATAGTGCTCTATAAAAGACTGCCAAAGGTCTAACTCCTTGCCTAAGGTCAGTTGGTATCAGCTAACTTCAACTGCAGTTCATAATATTTGGCTCTTGATTTCACCATGCCTTTTGAAGTGGTCGTAAGACATAAATACAACAGTTATTTTTCTACAGGTTTTTCAATTCTTCAAGCATCTGACACAATATGAGAGCTTTTATGTGCAATTCCCCTGAGCAGCACTTCTGTAGGAGGACCTTTGGGTTGTGTATTGCCCACTTTGAGAGGGAGAAAAGCTAGCAAGTTTGGTTGAAGGTGGCATACCATTACAAGAGTCTGTGGCTTAAGAGTCCAACCTGGTGAGGCTTTGCCCGTGCTTTCTTTGAATGCAGTCCCTCCGTTAAAGTATTGCTTGAACTACACCAAAGCATTGTCTGGGAGAAAGTAGCCAGAACTACACAAGACAGCTAGCAGTGAGTGAAGAGTTAAGTTGTGTGCATGGACAAGCGGTTAGTGCTTGACCTTGCTCTCTTGTCCTCTTTCAGTCACGTGCCTAGGTGTACCAGTTGTGAATTTTGCCTTTAATGCTCACCTAAGCAAAAGGAGACATTACAAGGAAAAAGAAATTCTCACACGTAGGGACTGTAAAACAGAACCTAAATTGATTTTAACCACATTCCATGCAGCCTTGGGGAATTCTCAGTGAAATGTACCAAAAGTATGATTAGATTGGTGCTGGTATTGACACCAGAGATTGAACTGTTGATAATATGAAGGTAAAAAAAAACTAAAAGAGAGTTCCTGGCAGATCGAGGAAGAAGATTACACATATCTTTCTCATACACACAAGATTTGGGGTTTTTTTCTAGACAACTTTTCTGTGTCTCAGAGTTTATATGCTGTGTGTAGTACAATTTGGTGCTGTGACTGATAGTCCCCAATTGTTCATTTTAACAACTTTTTCTTTAATTTTACACAAAGTCTTTCAAAATAATAAGATGTTGAGTAAAGTTTCACAAATGTGGGTTTTTTAAGAACTTCCTTCCAGTAACTGTAACTCCTATCAGTTCTTTGGGAACAAATGCTGCTGACAAGATGTGATTGCAATTCAAATGCTACAAAACTCCAGCAAAATTTGGCTAACATATGGTCCATTTATCTAATAGAGGACAGGAATCCATTGTGTCAGAGAGTTTCCCTCTGATTAACTGAGATAAATAAGATTATTTTTTCAGAGCTAATGCTTCATATTATCTACAGACTCAAGCAAACATTGCTACATTGGTTACACTGCAGCCATATATCCAAATCTTTTTCTACTCAGCAGGTAGCAAGAATTACACCATTTTATACCATTTAAAAAAAACATAAGATCCAAGATTCTACACAGTATCCATAATCAGGTCCCAGGAATGTTGTTTACCAGACCAAATTCAACCTTCTTGCTTTTACACTGAGGTACTTACCTGAGTTAATTAAGTTATGGTTGTCTTTGCTTCTCTATAGGCAAAAGTGAAGAAGAGGCACTTGTAGAGATCAGTTCAGATCTTGGGCTGGCTATATCTTTCAGACATGCTCTTGTATTTCCATTTACTAAGGCGGGAACTTGAATCCATTACGTCCTTTGTATCAGATGTGTGATTCCCACTGTTAGGCAGGATGAATCTAGACCAATGCATCTATGATAGTACTCAATTACTTAGAGTGGTCCAAATGTGAAGTACATCATATAGTCACCTCGGCACTTCCTATATTTAACTGAAAGAGGTATCTCCAGATATTGAGTCATCCTACATTAACACAAATAAGACACGCAATATGGACTATCACCTTAGGGTAACCCTTCCCTGAAAGTAGAGACAGCATTAAAAGTCTATAGTTTTAATGTACTAGGGTATGGGCTTAAGAACTGGAATAAGATTGTCCACTGTGTTACACTGTCAGCAAGGCTGCTTGCACAGTTTTGGTCTTGGCCCACTATTACTCTCCCTGATCATGTCTGAGCACAGTGTGGAGCTTATCCCAACTGACAACATTCCCAGAAGGCAGTGCAAACATTTCCTATTTAAGTGGCAAGTAGTTTTGGAAAGAGAAAATAACTTAGCTGTATGTACAAGCCAGGCTGCATGTAAAGCCAGACAGCATTAGGGACAGTCAGCTCTCTTGATACAGACTGGCTAAACTATTAGTGTAGAGAAGAAAAAGCTGCTTATCTTAGATAAATTCCACCCTTAGTTTGAAACAGTTCTAGGGTAGGTACATTTTCACATGGATAGTTTAAAATAGATAATGGATATGAAACATACATCTACTGCTAATGTGCATTACTATTCTTTTAATAGCTTTTTCACATGTAAGTGTAGCTTTACCATTTTGAAATTCATTACTTTTCTCTTGGGATAAGTAGCAGAAATGTTTTTTTTTTCCCATACAAAGGTTAGTGAGTCACAAAAGAATATCCATTGTAGTAAAAAATGCGTTGCATGCTCCATTTCATCAGAGGAAACTGCTTGAGACTTCACTTAAACTAGGCATCATTATTTGTCATGAATTGTATATTGGATGAACAATAAGCAACTAAAATATTTTCAAGTGAACAAAAGATGTATGAATTTTGCTCTTGTACAAACAGAGTCATTCAATATTGACTAGATACAATGTGTTCATTTTCAAGACAGGGTAAAATTCATTATATTCTGAAAGGTGCTTCTGTTGAAGAAGCAAAGGAAGCACCATTGCAAGACAATTCACAGGCTCTTAATGTATGTCCACCTATTCTAGACCCTGCACAAAGGATGATTCCTGTAAGCAGTTTTGTAAATGGCCGTTATCGACATGTAGTGAGACATACAACTTCATCTGCCCTGCTGGGTTCACAGAAAAAATAGAGCCAATCTGGGAAATGATAATTACGGACAGGCTTTCAAACATTCTCACCACAGGCAGCTCCTATTTACTTAAAAAAGATCTGAAGACACTCAGAGAATCAGGCTGTGATTGACCAGTGAAGTCATCACTTTGACTTCCTATCAGGATATAAGCAGTGAGAGGTATATAAAATGCTGAAGAGCAGTGAGGTCACAAAGATAAAAAGCTCGACCTGCAGAGAATTTGTGTGCCTCTACTCATAGTTTAATGAAGCAATAAACTTTGACCTAGATGTCTTAATACTGAAATATAGGAAGACTGGAATTTGATCCACCCATGCAAAACCTTTATTTCACGTGAGTTGTATAGGCTGCTCTACTCATTTTCTAGGGTATTCCTTGGGACAGATCAACACTAACCTAGTGTGGCTATACAACGTACCCAACTTGACTTGCTACCGACTTTCATCTGCATGGTAGGAAACATACCTATGTTATGTGATCCCAATTCCAGATTTCAAAGCCAACCTATGTGTTTCCTATGAATTTGTGAGTGCTGCTTGAGGGAGAAGCAGTTAGGTGTAGATGCTGAGTATTTGTCATAGATCATGATGCAGGTGCTTGTGCAAGCAAACTGCACATGGTTTCTGTGTGTTGTGGCAATGCAAACTCATTATACTTCCTTAGATGTGCTGTAATATTTATAGACATTCTTGTAAAGGGATATTTTGCTGGCACGGATCGATTTAATGATATCTTCTAACATGTAAAGAATCTACAGAGAGAAAAGTTATCATCTACTCATGGTCACAGTACCTAGGACAAGAATGCTTCATCTACAACATGGAATACAATTGAAATGAGACACCAGATAAATATTTCTAAAAATGTCCTAATGTAAGTAGCAAATATGACAATGAATGCATTATTCTTGGTCTTACAGCTAAGCAAACCTCAGCTACAGTGCACAGTAATTTTTTATTGTTTTCAGTGCTTTTATTATAAACATAATTATCATGTGGATTTGTTTCATTAAATGTATTCAGCTAAGTAGGTATGAGGCTGTTTGCTGTTTTGTTTGGGGCTGGAAAATTGGAGAAGGTCTCAGGAAGGGTCACAGAGATTATAATGTAGTTCTAGAGAAAATAGAGGCACATTCCTCACAAGGACACCTGGTCACAAGACAGGAGGAAAAGGCACCACTAGCTTCACAATAAAAAATCTATCTAAATTCTTCACTATGAACATGGTGACTAGACTAAGTTGCCCAGGGAAGCCATGAAATTTTTTTATCATTGGAGATATTCAAGACTTGGCCTGATGGGACTCTGGGTAACCTCATCTAGTGACTTTCTTGGACCTGATAGTCTCCACAAATTGTTTCCAAACTCGACTTTTCTATGATGCTTTGATTTGGTAATAGCTATGAATTGCAAGATAACAGACTTATACTCTTTAGTTTCATTCTAAGTGAAAAATAAGTGGAAAATCAGTGAGTGACTGACACTCAGGTACCTAAAAATCTCAGTAAAATTATAATAAATTCATCCTTCCAAGCAGCTAGCATTTTTTTGATGGCTGAACAAGGAATTAAATCTCCTGCTAAGGCTAGGCCTCTGCTTTTCATGCACACACATAGATCCGCTAGCTCCTATGGGCCTAAAACACAGTTCAGAAAAGCCAATGCAGAGCTGTGTGACACAGAAAGACCCAGAGGCAATCAGCATAGATTTTCAAAGATCCAAATTGACATAAAAATAAGAAGTAATGATACACAAACCTTCTTCTGCTTTCCAAAGAACTAGAGGACTTTGTGAGAACTACAGAGGTTGGAACATCCAGAAGCACTTATATGCCCTGAGAAGCACTCGCATTCTTAGGTGTCAACCAAATAAAAGAAAAAATAAAGTTTAGAACTCCTGGTGATATAAAAGCTAGGTAATCATTTTCTTCCCTGTTGATATAAATGAAGCAGTAGAAGCTTACATTTATATTTTTGTTACCACTATTCACATATTCATAGAAACCTGACATCCATCTCCCCTCCTTGAAAAGAGTGGGCTTTGAATACGATCTTTAACTAGAATTTTCCATGGTCCCTATCTTATACAATAAAACCTTCCTCCAAGAGAACGTCTCCTGAATTTAATGTGTTTTATTGACAAATAATACCCTATCACATTGTCATGGTTTAGCAAGGAGCCGCTTTTGCTTGGTAATAGGGGGAGGGGGCTGCAGTGCAGACCCAGTAAAGAGTTCTCGTACTTTCCCCCGGCTCTTAGGTTCAGACCCATCTCCGGCCCAGCTGGGCCAATCTTGCACCTCTGCCATCACTTTTTAAGAGTGGGAATTTGAAGTGCTTGGGAGGAGGTGTAGGAGTGGTACAAGATGCAGGTGACCACATGGACCCCACAGTCAGAGAAGGAGGAAGGAAGGGGAAGCGATAGACCAGAGACCTCTCTGCAAGCCGTGGTGGGAACGCAGGCAGTACCCCTGCAGCCCATGAAGGGCAATGGCAGGGCTGAGAGCCAGCAGCGGCTCCATGTGAGTGTGCATGGACGGGAAAGAGACTGTGTGAGGAGGCGGTCATGGTGCAGGCCGTGCTGGAGAGCCTGCATGTCACAGAGCAGACTCACACAGGAGGCAGAAAGGAGCTGCAGCCTTTGGGATGTACAAATGTTGGAGTAGCATGTGCAGGGCTGCCATGTCTGTGAGGTACCTCATGGAGGAGCAGGGAGGACTGGTGTGGAACCCGCCTGCCCTGAGGAGAGACAAATGGCAGAAGCCATCAGGAACAGACTGACTGAAACCCCCATTCTCTGCCCCCATGAGCCATTCAGCAGGGGAGGAGATAAAGACACTGGGATCAGAGCTCTGAGCCTGGGAAGAGGGGAGGGGTGGTGTGGTGGTTTAGGCCAATACCCACCCAGTCATAATATTACTCCCCCTCCTAAGCTGGACAGGAGAGAGAGAGAGGAATATAACAAACTGCTTGTGAGTTGAGATAAGGACGGAGAGATCACTTGGCAATTAGCGTCACGGGCAAAACAGACTCAACTTAGGGAGAAAAAGGTTTGATTTATTAAAGAAACAATAAAAGCAGGGAGATGAGAAATAAAACCGTCTTAAAACACCTCCCCCCACCCCTCCACTTCCCGGGACTCCCTTTCCTTCCCCCCCAGCGGCGCAGGGGATGAGGAATGGGGGTTGCAGTCAGTTCATTACAGATGGACTTTGCCGCTGCTGCTTCTCAGGGGGAGGCCTCCTCACACTTCCCACTGCTACACTGTGGGGTCCCTCCCCACGGGAGACAGTCCCTCATGAACTTCTCCAGCGTGGGTCCTTCCCATGGGCCGCAGCTCCTCACGAACTGCTCCGGCATGGGCCCTCCCACGGGGCAGCTCCTCACACACTGCCCAGCGTGGGTCATCCACCGGGAGAGACAGTCCTTCAGGGACAGGCTGCTCCAGCCTGGGTCCCCTCACGGGATCACAAGTCCTGATAGCAAACCTGCTCCGGCGTGGGCACCTCCCCCACGGACTCCCAGGTCTTGCCAGGAACTTGCTCCAGGATGAACTTCTTACGGAGTCACGGCCTCCCTCAGGCATCCACCCGCTCCGGCGTGAGCACCTCCCCCACGGGCTGCGAGTGGATCTCTGCTTCCCGGTGGTCCTCCATGGACTGCAGGGGCACAACCTGCTTCACCATGGTCCTCACCACATATCACAGGGGAGCCTTCTTCTCAGTGCCCGGGCACCCTCCTCCCCCTCCTTCTCCACTGACCTTGGTGTCTGCGGAGATGTTTTCAATTTCTCTCTCCCTGTTGCTGCTGCAGTTCTGCCACTGCGCAACAACTTCTGCTCAAATATGTTATTCACAGAGGCGTTACCCCCACCACTAATTGGCCAGGCCTGGGTCAGATGCAGGGTCCAACTTAAAACTGACTGGCCCTAACCCTGTCAGCCACAGGGGAAGCTTCTGGCAACTTTTTTTTTTGTTTAAAGAAGCCACTCCTTTCGCCCCCCTGCTACTGAAAAACCTGACCCAGGCTAAAACCACTACAGGTGGGGAGAAAGTGGTCTTAAAGGGCTGGTTGTGCTCTTCATCATTGTACTACTCTGTGTTGTTTTGTGTTTGTTATGTTTTGGGGTTGGTTATGCTTTAGTTGGTAGTGGATTAAATAATTTTCTGTTTTCTTCCCCAAGCTGAGTAGCCTGGTCTGTTTTGTCCTGGACCTTAGGAAGCAATTAAGCCCTCTCTGCCCTTTAGGAATTCTAAAGTATTTGTTAGTTGAGTCTAATCGTGTTTTTTTTTTTGTCCCTGGATGGGCCTAAACCATGACACACATATGCTAGGATTTTAATTAACACTTATATGTTTATTTCACCATTGCGCCCCAAATATATGTCAGAATTTGTGATCCATTGATACTGTTTTTAAAAAAGTATTTGTTAGTTGAGTCTAATCGTGTTTTTTTTTTGTCCCTGGATGGGCCTAAACCATGACACACATATGCTAGGATTTTAATTAACACTTATATGTTTATTTCACCATTGCGCCCCAAATATATGTCAGAATTTGTGATCCATTGATACTGTTTTTAAAAAAGGTGACAGATGAGGTAGGAGGTGGAAGTTACTGACTTTAGGGAGAAGTTTCCAGATGACCATGTTTTCCAGTCTTGAAAGGACAACTTATTTTCTAGAAATGGGCATAGTCTCTGTAAAGTTTACTACTTTTTAAATTGCTCTGCTTTAAATGCTTTGCATATTGCCTGGGAATGGAGGGCCAATTTAAATTTTGTGAACTTTCTACCATGTTTCTTCTATGATGGAAAGAAGGATTTAATGCATTTTATGTAGTACTTAAAATTAAGTTTGGAACCATTATTGCACTTTTCATTTGTTAATAAAATATGTTCGACACTTATCTTTCCTGCCACTTGTTAAAAATCCATTTACATGGGATCAGATATAATGAAAAGGTAATTTTTCATTTTTATTCTATTTTGTAGTCATTTCCCATTTAAAATTACCTCAAGCACTGTCTTCTGAATAAAAATACTCTGTAGGCAAGTAAATCTAACTAGGCTTTAAAAAGCTCCTTGATTTTCACACACACATTCACATATATATATATATATATAATATGCTGAGTGTGTTTAAATTAGATATACCAAATATAACACCTTGTTCACACGATATGTTCATGAAAAATCCCCTAGCTAAAACTCCCACTTCAATGTTGAAATCTCAGCACACAAAATTTGGAAGTGATGGTACTGCTGAAATTGTCATTGGCATCTTCCTACATCTGCTGAATGCCTGGAGGTGCCGGGTGAAAGGCACAGGGCTCTAGCAATGTGTTCTGACCAAATGTGTTCAGCATCTCAGAACAGGGTGCAGTAAGACAGTCAGGACTGGATGAGGTTTCTGCTTAGTAGCTCTTCACTGTGTAATCCTTATGGATATCATCAAGATGAAGAAAGAAAAAAAAAAGTAAAAGAAAAAAGAATTTCTCAAATATGAAAGAAATGCCTAGATGGTTCTTAATCATAGAATCATCACCCTTACAGTAAAGAAGTTTTTCCCTAAGTTTAAGTGGAACTTCTTGTGTTCTAGCTTTTGTCCATTACCCCTAGTCCTATCACTAGATACTACAGAAAAAAAGTGGTGCCTCATCCCCTTTCAAATACTTGTAAGAGTATGAGACCCCCCCTCAGTCTCCTCTTCTCTAGACTAAACAGCCCCAGTTCCCACAGCATTTCCTCACATTAAAGATATTCCAGTCCCCTGATCATCTTGGTGGCCCTGCACTGTTGGACTCTCTCCAGCAGTTAAAAACTGTTCCTCTTGAGCTGGGAAGCCCAGAACTCGACACCCGACCCCAGATGAGGCCTCATCAGGGCAGAGTAGAGGGGGAGCAGAACCTCCCTCAACCTGCTGGCCACACTCTTCTTGATGCATCCCAGGATGCCATTGGCCTTCTTGGCCATGAGGGTACATTGCTCACTCATGATGACTTTATTATCAACCAGGACTCCCAGGCCTCTCTGCAGAGCTGCTCTCCAGCAGCCTCCACTGAAACTTCCACTGGAACCACTGATTTTACACAGCTCTGCCTCTCATTTATGAGATGGTCTTTTACATAAAAGAACACTCGGGTCCAACAGTTAGAAAGCCTCCAAGTCTTACCTGTTCTCTACTGATAGACAAAATGTCTCTTCTGAGCTACCACTCAACATCCATTTTGGAGCCAGATGCCTGAAAAAATATATTACCAGTGCTTGGTTCATCATGGTTCCAGCCCACCATTAAAGGCAACAGTGAGTTATGTGATTTGGTTCTGTGTATCAAGAATCTGGGAGGGAGCAGGGAAAGAAAAACTCCTTCGTGATGAAAAGTACAACTCTATTATAAAGCATGACTACAGTTTTGCTCCTTGCTGAATACAGGAGTTGTTAATAGGTCTGTCAAAATGAAGTTTGCATTGTCAGGATCCTGATACTCCTTAGTGTTAACAGGAATAAGGTCAAAACTATCTTCTGAATGAATAATGACTGCATTTGAATGGCCTAGACCTTCCCCAGAAACATCTTGCTTGTAAATACCAAGCTGTCTCACCAGAAAACTGATCTGTGAGAGCAAATTGAGACAATGGGAAAACAAAAAGATGAAACTCCTGTAAATATTACCAATAAAAGCACCAGCAACCTAGCTGCAGGCAGGGAGACAGGACTTCTGATTATTTCAGCCTGCCTTCTTAATATTTTTTCTATTATGGACTAGATATTTTGAGTTCTTGTTTAAAAGAAAATAATTTCCTGTAAATAATGTTACATAAATTCTACCCTACTAATTCCACATGCTGATTTATTAGCAAAAAAAAAACTGAGAAAGTTTGTAATGAATATTAAACATGATTTTTTCCATGATGCTTTAGTTAAATTGCCAAATTTGCTTGCAAATGCAGATCACTTCAAAAAGACCTACCCAGTGAAAAGAAACTTCGATCAGATTCTAAAGCTGCACGTACAGGTGCAGAAAGACAGAATATAGTGGAAGTAATAATAGGCATGGTAGGAAGGACAGAGGACTGAGGAAGCATTTGACTGGAATAACAACATGAGCTAGGGCGTATCAAATGAAATAATAAAATGGTGAGTTCATAAGTAGAAACATTTTTTTCACATTGTGCATCATTAAATTTACATTTGCTATGGTATGCAGTAAATGATAGAATACACAAAGATTAAAATAAACAAAACCAAAAAAACCTTAATGCAAAGACAAAATCCATCAAGAACTACCAGACAAAGATAAACTATGTTGGACATTGGAAGCTCCCAAATCCCTGGACAGTGACTATGAAATTTTACTGGAGAATGAAATATCACTATATGCCTTTCCTGTTTAGTCCCTAAATATTTTTTACTGGACATCATCAAGGACTAGATAAACAACCAGGAAAACCTTAACTTTGACCCAGTACAGTTGTTGATATATTTTGAGCTCACAGGTTCTCAGTAAGTTTCATAACATATGTCTAAGCACAAGTGAAATGGTATCAATCACTGGTCACAAAAAACTTTCAAGTGATTATCAGTGCCTTGATTCTACTTTAGGTGACACTGATACTAATATAATCATAGCTAGAGGGAGACAAGGGTTACCAGAAGCCATCCTTACCCCAAAAACTGGTTTCTAGGGGTAAGGGCAGCAAAAGAATTTCCTCTGATGTCAGTGACCACCATTTCAAATACCAAGCAACACCATACTTAAAGAGCAGTAATTTAAAGGTAGAGGTCTAGAAGGATTTACATTTGAACATAGTACACTTGGGTCACCAAAGTAAAAGTCTCTAGTAAGACTTGCTCTCTTAGGACAGTCCACTGCCATTACAAACAAGATCTGCAGGTACTCTGCATCATTTTGTTATTGATAATGGCTAAAATAATCGGTAGGAATTAAGACATGCCCAGTGGAAAGGAAAAAAAGAGTACTACACAAAAAAAAGTTCATCAGAGGAACTGTTAGAGTTACTAAGGATTTAAGGATTTTTTTTTTTCTTTTAAGAACAATATTCTTTTAACGCATGTACGTACATTTTCAAGCTTTGAGAATACATTCAGCACTTACATAAAATTGTCTTTATTTTAAAAGGGATCTGTTGTCACTCTGTAACCTGTAAAAATCGGGGCACTTTGAAAAATGCTGTATATTTGACAAGCTTATTGTGTGTGGGTGTGTGTGTACACCTGCATTCACATATGCATATGTAACCAAGGTATTTGCAGGACTCCAAATGAAGTAAAACTTTTATGATTCTGAAAAGAGTTTTCACATATATGTGTGTCTGTGTAGATCCAAAATCACATAGTCTGCTGGCATTAGACAGCAAAAAAAATATAGTATACATTTATGGCTGGGCTGGAAAGCAAACTCAAAATATACATTTAGGAAATGATAATCAGATGCCTAGAACAGAAAAATATGCATCTGCAAGTACACTCAAAAGATCTTCATATCCTTTGCTCTTTTCATATAACATAAAAAAACTGCAAAAAGAAGAGCTTGTCCTGACATTTTGATCAGTGCTTTTTTGCCCAAAACGTAATTGTTTATACTACTGCCTAGAGGGTACCTCATCCTCCCAGAACTCATATATTATTTTTAGTGCAGAATGGAATGTAGCACATTGCAAGCATTTTAACTACCTTAAGGCACTGGTGTTTTAAACAAAAAAATATCTGATTCAGAGTATTTTTTGGTATGTTTTCAAAGATAACGACTAATATTTTTTTTTCTTCTTTTTAAAAAACCTATGGGAAATATTTAAAACATGTCTGAATTAAACACATTTCAGAAGGATGTATTCAATGCAAATGAAAATCAGCCTCTTCATTCTTTATTAGAGCTGAAGTATAGTTTTTCTACAAGCTCCTTGCATGACTCTATACTCCCCCATCCTAATTTTCAACCTCATGTCAGGAAATCTCTGACCTGTAAGTAAAAAAGTAATTATTATTGGCTTGAATTTTTAATAGCTTCACATCTATAGACTGACTACTTCCATTCATAGGGGCATAATAAGAACCTAATGTGACCCTGGAGCAAGTTTCTGGCAGGACCTGTGAGCCTGTGGGGAGAGAGGTGCCCACACCAGAGCAGGTTTGCTGTCAGGACTTGTCATCTGTGAGGGACTCAGGCTGGAGCAGTCAGTACCTGAAGGACTGTTTTCCCAGTGGATGACCCATGTTGGGGCAGGGTGTGAGGAGCTGCCCCTATGGAAAGGACCCACATTGGAGAAGTTTGTGAGGGACTGTCTCTTGTGGGTGGAACCCCACATTGTAGCAGTGGGAAGGAGGCTTCCCCTTGAAAAGAAGCAGTGGCAAAGTCTATCTGTAATGTATTGACCCGAAATCCTTATCCCCGATCCCCTGCACTGCTGGGGGAGAAGGAAGGAGAGTCCCAGGAAGAGGGATGGGTGGGGACAGGTGTTTTAGTATTAGGTTTTAGTTCTCATTTTCCTGCTTTTTTCTTGTTGTTCATTAATAAATCAAACAATTTCTTTCCAAGTTGATTCAGCTTTGCCCATGATGTTAATTGCTGAGTGCTCTCCCTGCTCTTATCTCTACTCATGAACCTTTTGTTATATTTCTCTCTCCCCTGTCCAATTAGGAGGGGGAGTGATATTACGACTTGGTGGTCATCTAGCATCCAGCCAGGGCTAAACCATCATGCTTTGATTTCTACAAAACGTGGTACTGAGTGGAGACGATGATCATTATGTAGTTTGTACTGCAGTTCAACCTAGCTTTAGATAACTTCATTCTGTTGAAGTTAATGTTGAAGCTCCTGCCAACTTCATTTGCACCAATGTCAGCCTTATAGTGTCAGATATAGTTGGTTTTTAGCTAGTGGCATTCTTAAGAAAAAACTTTTTAGCAGACAATATAGGTGCATGTACTTATGCATATATTAACACAGAGGAGATTTAAGAGGACAGTATTACACAAAGCAATAATACATTTTCAAAATAACAGTAAGACCAAAAAAAAAATTAAGATGACATTATGGCTCTCATGGAAAAGACTTTCTAGCAATATTTTGTTTCAACTCCTGAGCTCCTATATAAGCCATAACTTTAGTAAATGAACTGGGAAAGTTTCAGTTCCTATAACGGAAGCAAAAAATAATTTTCTTCTCGTCATTTAAAATAGAAACATATTCTATGACTTCTGAGAGAGATTCACCAAGTTTTGAATGAGAAGAAGAAAAAGCGGAACAAGAAGAGGATGAAGGACAGTACAGTTTTATACTGCTGGGGACAGCAACCTACATATCCCAGGAAAAGTTGGTGTTTCTTGCGTTTTGAATGGCTTTAATCTAAGACTGTGATATCTTTACAGGACATAGTAAATGGATAAGACCTGATATTGGAAAGTCTTTGTTGAGAAGCTTTAGGCACATATGTTGATATCACAATTCAAAGACTAAAAATGCCATCCAATTTTAGTTCCTTGAATAGCCCTGGCAAGTGTTAAAATTACTTGCAGTTATTTCAAACAGCTTGTTTTCTCTAAACTCATCTAATTCTTTTCACTAATCCAGCTAATTGATACACTTCAGGAACTTACTTATGACATAGACTGAAACAGCAAAAGCATTATGTTTTCTGTTCTTCTGTTACACCTATGGCTCTCCAGACCCAAAGGCATAAGGCCTTTAACATAATGAGCATTCTGAAACAATAAGCTATTGAATACAGTTATCTGTTCAATACAACGTTTTTTTGCTTGTCAATGTTGGCAAAAATGCCAACTCCTTAAAGCTTCAGTATTGCAGATGTTCTGTTTTCAGAATAACACAGGCTTATGTACTTTAAATATCAATTCACAGATGGTTTGGGCTGCAGATAGCTGCATAAATGTGTTTTACTCCAAAACGTGACTTGTATATGGTTTGGTTTCACAATTGGGAGAAAGGGAGGATCAAGGACTCTTCCCATACATTATTTTCTCTTCCCTAGTGCAGTTGTCTTTGAAATGGCTTGCCTTCCATGGAGTTATTTCCCTCCCAAAAGAAAAGTACTCTGCTTTTAGTAAGTCATGCATGATAATGTAGTGAGCAGTTCACAGAGTGCTGGCTAGCTGCCATGTAAACTTGTTCTGTAAGAAACCAGGGTTCTGCATGGTGGAGAAGAAAAAGCCATGTAGAGCCTTATTTAGCTTATGCACTTTCATTTTAAAAGAGATTAAAAGAATTTTTTTTAGAGCCCTCTTACAGTGTGTAACTATATTTTCTCAATTCGCAAATCCATATTAAGGAAATGCTTTTACTTTTCTACTGTTTCAGGCATCCCATTTCAATTATGCTTGATAGTAGACAATCTAGATTTCCTTCTGCTGCTGGAAGTAGGCTTAGGTAGAACTTCTTAACCTCACTCATGGTATGATTCTATGATTCTATTGGAGAACATGGGTTTCAGCTTTGTTGACAGATTTTGACACATCTTCTGTCTATCAGTTTTCAGTCACATCTTCTGTCTTCAGTTTTGCTGAATAAATCACTTTGTTGGCCATCAGCTCTGCACATCTCTCAGAGGTTTAATTATGAAGATTTCTTGACCAAAACACAGTTAAAGATCAATGCAAAAATAATTATTCTTAGAGGGTTAAAGTAAAGAGCTAAAACAAAACTAAGTAGAGTACTTAGTTCAATTTCTTCATTTATTCTGCAGACAACAACCCCCAAAAAACAGTAGCAGGAGTGCGTAACAGGAGCCATAAAAATAGCATGTATTTTCACTAGCTAGAAAACTAATGAGCTGTTTCAGTTGTTAGAACTGCTTTACATCAAAAGCTGATGAATATCTGGAGGGTAAGAGTGTATGGAAACCAAATTTCATAGCTTAGTATCTAGTATCTGTGACCCTCCTAAAATTAACAGTATGTTATGATGATTCTTGCAACACTGACAAAAATATTGAATTCTACCTAATATAGATGTCTGATGGGAATCTTTTATTCAAACTCATTCTATCTTAGAGAAAAATGTTAAAGCTCTCAGTGCAATCTCTTTGGAAACTAACTTGTACCATCTTGACTGACATTGATCAAAATTTCACATGTGCATTCCTGAGTGAAAGGGGAGCACTATTGAACTCGCATTTAAATACCTGTGCCAGAATTGTCTTGTATAATCTTCAGAAAACATCAGATATTAGATAGTAGGAGCTAAAAGTTTCATTATAAAGCAGGGATTTTCTAACCTAAGTACTGAGTAGTGAAGAAGCAAAAGTAACTGCTCTCAGTGAGAAAAAAGCTGTTACTCACTGTTTCCCTGAAAACAAAAGCATAAAAACAGGGCAGGTTCTATGACCAGAAGGACTAATGTCTAAAAAAATAATACATATTAAAAAAAAAAAGTATTTTCAAAGATCTCCATAACCTGTTGTTGTAGCTTTGGACTACTACGTGGTAATGGATCCCAGTACATATCTCCATGTCACATTACCAACCACTGCCAAAAAAAAAAAGTACTATGGATCTACATTTCATGATAGTTCTGCCATTTTTGATGGCATTCAACTCTTGATTAACTTTCTTCTATTGGAATTGCTCCTTCTTATCAGACAGATGGCCTAATGGCTTCCTTTTATGTTTTTGCTATAAGACCATTAACGTTTGTGGAAGAAAGCATTTCAAAATCTGACCCTGAGCCACTGACATCAAATTGAGTTCTTCTGACATTAATCACTGTCAAAATTGTGAATCTATCTCAAGACAAAAAAAATAGAAAATAAACTGTCTTTACCTTCAAGCTTCTTTGTTTATGAAAGTTTATTTTTTCAACATCAAATATTTAAAAGTGAGATTTAAACAAGAGAAAATGAACATGGTAAGCATCTCTTATTTTTAAAAGAACGGAGGTAAAATAAAATCATTCTAAAGGCAGGATTTTTTTTTTTTTTAATTTTATGTGTGCGTATATATACCTGCAGCTCCTGCATTTGCTGCTTTGATATGGATTCAGGGGGAAAAAAAAATCTTGTAATATTTCATGGTGTGGAGCAGAATTGGAGGGAATGAAGCATGTACATCTGACAAGTACCTTCACTGGTGAGAGTAAGAATTTAATTAAAATAGAGGAACAATGCCCTTACTACATACACTAGTTTACTTCTCCAAGAATTTCTGTTGCTAAGTAGTAAACCATGTATTGGTAAAATATTTTTAGCAATGAATGCCATCTGTACTCATATTGTGAGTGTACACTAGTAAGCACAGACAGCATATGTGTGATAGGACAGAAATCTTATCTTCCTTAAGGGAATACTCCTTTAAAGCTGCAGAAACTATGCTTATGTGAGATTTCAACAATTTAAAGTGCATGAATGTTCATGACTGACTTGTTCGATTCCTTGTCATACTGTGAATTTATGTATAAACCCAGAGATGTCACTTCTTCAGCTTTGATTCTTCAGTAGTAAAATAGGGAGGCAATAATCTTGACTGATATAAGATGTAAGATAAAAACCTCCAAAGTTAATGTTGTAAACTGGGTTTATTATCTCAAGCATAAGGCAAATCAAGAACATCTTTTATTTTAATACTATTAAAACAATAGCTATTTTAATAGTGAAATTTTAGGACATAGGACTGTAGAAAAAAGATTACATGACCAAAAAATTTAGGTCAGTGTTTACGCTCAGAGATGCTTGAGATGGTTGCTCCTTCCTTCGTAGAAATATAACTTGGTAAAGTGGCAGCACATATGATTTTAGCCACCAGTGCATTCACTGTTACACTATTTGTAAATTGCTTCTGAAATCTCACTCAGATTATGAAACATTAGAGGCGTAAGAGTGAGTGCACTGGGCAAGATCAAAGATACATTTCATTAGTACCCTGTCTCTGACAAGGACCAGCAGAAGATATCTGAGATATTAGGACAGATCAAAT
Organism: Urocolius indicus; assembly: GCA_013401255.1. NCBI lineage: Eukaryota > Metazoa > Chordata > Aves > Coliiformes > Coliidae > Urocolius > Urocolius indicus. The sequence goes on from WBNH01007500.1 coordinate 72,214, forward strand.
ACAGATTAATTTTATTTCCTGTGTGCTTTCCCAGCTTTGACAATCTCTGGGGTTGAAAGCTACATCGGGATCAAAAGCCCATATAGGATTTTTCTTTTTCATTAATTTGTCTTAAAACTAAACCAACTTGATTTGACTGAGTGCCTCTCATTTTCTTATGGTGGCAAAAGCAAAATCTTTTCCGATTCATCTTCTTAGAACTTTAGTGATTTCAAATAACTCTCTCTTAGCCTCCTCCTCGGTAACCTCATTTACAAACTGAGGATTATCTTCACTGTCCTTGTCTTTACATTTTCTAGCTTTATTATATCTTATTCTTAAAAAGATGGTGTGGCCTTATCTGCACATAGTATTCAAGACATGGAAGCATCTTGGATGAATATGTCAGAACCATAACGTTTTCACTTCTGTTTAACAATTTTCTAATGATTTTTAGAAATGTATTTGCCTTCTCTTTTGTTAAGCACTGAACTGACATCCCAGCAAATATCTACAATGATTCAAAAATTTTCTGGACTGGTGATAGCTTAATTAAAGTCTGCATTAATGCATCAAGTAGGATTCTTCTCTACATGTATTCACTGACATTGCATTTCATCTGACATTTCATTTCTCAGCCTTGAAATATGACTGCTTCACAGTCAGCTTTAATATTGCATGCCTTTACCTACTTTGCACCATCAACAAACTCTGTCACCTCACTACTCACTAATTATGCCGTTTCTAGACAACATAAGTCCCAGCCAAGATCACCAAGGATCTCTACTGACACTTTTCCTCTGTTAAGAAAAACAAACATTCACTTATCTCTACCTTTTGTTTTCTATCTTCTCATCATTACTTAACAACTCTGTGCACTTTGTATGGTATAAGGGAAGTTGGGATATACCCTTCAGAAGTAGTGTCATACAGGTGCCATTGCTGTAAATTACAATCTGTGCTGCAGATAAAGGTGATTCATACAGCTAGAGTGGTTTGAGGATAAAACTCCATTACATTTTTAACGAGCTTCATCAGCTGCAAAAGCTTTTTCAAGGAGCGGATAGTAAAACAGTACAGCAAACCCAAAATGGAATATTCAACAAGGTAAAAGTGAGATTGTCTGCACAGAATGAGGCTATGGAAATCCAAAAAGTTTACAAAAATCTGATAGGAAACAGAAAATGTAAGAAATGAAGCCATGTAAAGCAGGGGACATAAAACAATGCACATACAGGCTTTTTTTATACTAGTAGTAGAACTCTAAAAATTCACATGATAGAATTAGAATTCCTGTTATTAAAACCCCACAATGTTGACACAAAACTGAGAACTTGGTAGAAGTAACAAGCAGTAGAGTCCCGCAGAATCAAAATAAGCAGAACCAGGCAACATATTATCCAAACTGACAGTACCCTGCACCAGTGAAAGACCAGTGCTATTTGTTACAGAAAGTCTACAGTCAATAAAGTGAATGAGGTAAATGCACATACAAACAGTGTACAATCCTTTTGTACTAAACTGCATGCGTAGCAATGAAGCTAGTGAAGGATCTGGAGAACAAGTCGTATGAGGAATGGCTGAAGGAGCTGGAGATGTTTAGTCTGGAGAAGGCTGAGAGAAGGTATGATCACTCTCTACAACTACCTGAAGGGGAGCTGTAGTGAGGTGGGGGTCAATCTTACATCTCCAGTAATTAATGATAGGACAAGAGGAAATGGGTTCAAGTTGTACCAGGAGAGGTTTATACTGGACATTAGGAGGAACTTTTTCACCGAGAGGGTTATTAAACACTAGCACAGGCTTCTCAGGGAGGTGGTGGAGTCACAATCCCTAGAGATATTCAAAAGACACATAGATGAGGTGCTGAGGGATATGGCTTACTTCAGTGATGGGCTTGGTAGCATTAGGTTAGCGGTTGGATAAAATTACTTCAAAGGTCATTTCCAACCATAATGATTCTATGAAATATTCTGCGTATACATAAATGAGTATAAGAAAGGTAATACAAAATGCAAAAAAGTATTACAGGCCTAAAAGAAAAGCACTACTAATCGCAGGAAGCCTTTGTTTATCCTTATTTATTTTTAGGTAAAGGTGGAACAAAGAGATTCACATTTTACTTGTAAGTCACTGCTTGCTGAATTATATAGTCAGAGAGGACCTAAGTAAAAAAGCCTCTCACGGTTAAGTACCGAGCAAGATATAGTTCATCACATAAATATCAAAAAAGCCATTCTGTAACAGTGATAAAAATGCTCTTAAATTTAGGGTTTTTTTAAAAGGTAAAACTCATCTACTACATTGAATTTGAATTAAAAAATTAATTACATGAAATCATAAAGCTTTTGAGAAGGCATTTAAAGGATCAACCAAATGACAGTAACTTTGCTGGAAGTGTCTGGAGTAACTTTAAATATCCCTTGGCATAGAATACATCTACCACATATAGAAAAAAACTTTTTTTTTTTACACTTTTAAAGAAAGTAAGAAAGGCCAGCCATGTCAACTGAAATGCAAAGAGCACTGTCATGGTTTTGCCTAGCCAGCAATGAAGCACCATGACAGTCTCTCGCTCCATGTCCCCCATCCACCCCCATCCTCATTATGATGGCAGAGGCCCCAGTGAAATGGGAGGAAAAAGATAACCAAGGTTGTTGTGGATTGAGACAAGGGCAGGGAGAGCTCACTGCCAATTACGGTTCCAGGCAAAACAGACTCCAGTACTCAACTTAGAGAGGAAAGTAAGGAAAGTTTATTCTACTACTTACAAGAAACAGAACAGAACAAAAAGCAAAAAAGAGAGCAGTATGATGNAAGAGAGCAGGATGATGAGAAAATTACAATCAGCACTTTAAGATCTCCCTCCCCCATCCCTTCTCTCTTCCTGGGCTCATCTCAATGCTCCCAATATCTCTACCTCCTCCCCCCACAACGGCTTGGGGGAGATAAGGTCAGTCTCTCACAGATGGGCTCTGCTGCTTCTCTCTTCTCAGAGGAGGATGATTCCTCACATTCTTCCCCTGCTCCAACACAGGGTCCCTCAATCAAGACATGGCCTTCTCTGGGCGTAGTCACTGCCCCGGCTCAGTGTCTTTTATGAAGTGCAAACAAACCTCAGCTTCACCAGTCCTCTCCACAGGATGCAGACGAGTCTCTGCTCCAGCACACCTCCTCCTCTCTTCCCTCACTAACCTTGGGGTCCACGTGGTTGTTTCTCTCCCAACTCCTTGTACCACCACCAGCCGGAAAAGAAGGAAGACAGAACAGCAATAAGGAACAGGAAGAACCCTCCTCTTACAGCTCCTTCTTAAAAAGTGATTGTGGAGGTGCCCAATTGACTCAGCCCCAGAAGTGGGTCTGGTTCAGAGCTGGGGACAGTTTCAAGCAACTTCTTACAGGAGCCATCTTTACAGCTCTTTCCCCGTTACCAGAAATGGCTCCATACAAAACCATGACAAAGGTTTTTGAAAGTAAATTTATATGTTTCAGAAAGAGGAGCCATATGTGAAGCAAAGAATAGAGAAAAATAACCATAAATTCTGGCTATTTTTTAATAAAACATATGGCAGATCATGAAAGACTTTGGGGAACTACTTTCTAAGAAAATAAAATCTAATAAGGAAGCTTTTAAGAACATACAGAAAGCAGCAAGTTACACAGATAGTTTAAAAGAGCAACAAACTATTAATTGAGAGCATTCAGAAAAAATAAAACCAAAACAAGAAGTCAAAACAAACTGTGATGAGCACAGAGGAGGTCAAAGATGGTACTAAACCATACTGAAGACTAATCTCCAACTAAAATGTCAGGAGAAGAGCTTTTAGAGTATAACTGTCACAAGGTTAATTTGTTACTCTCCAAGATCTGATAACACTCACTCAAGACTTCCAAAGAATCTCACAGATGACAACGCTGACATACCAGCAGTGGTGAATAACTTGTCACCTAAATAAACTTGGTAGCTAGAGAATGGAAAGTGGCAAATGTGACTAACTTTAAGAAAAGATTTCAGGATAGAGCATGGGAAAGTAGAAACTGATCAGTGTGACTTAGTATCTAGGCAAATTGATAGAAATATAGAAACAGCAGGAATAGTAAATACATGGAAAATTTTATGGGAAAAGTTAACACAGCTGCTGTAAAGTTATGCTTCACAATCTGTTGAGTGATGAATTTCTAAAAATGAAGTCCAAATTTTATCACAAAAGAAAAAAAGATCCATGAAATCATTTTAGTTTCTTTTTAACTCTGGGGTAATAGTTTATGGAGAGGGTGGAGAAGACAGGAATAGAAGAGAAAGAAGTTGAGATTGTGGCTGATAGATTTATTGTATCTAAGATCAGTATCATCTGCATAACTGATGCACCGAATACCATAGAAATGGGCCTCACAAGAAGTTTAGTAGGATCAACCTTGTATCCAGAGGTTAAGTAGCATGTTAGGGTCAGTCTAAATTGCTGTAGTGGATCATATTTATTGCACAGATAGATGGTAACTATGATTTATAGTACAATCCTTTTTCATTTAACTTGACCTACCATGGCAGATATAGCTGAGAGGATGAGATGTGGCACAGAATGGGAGATCATAGGATCATTGAATACAACTGTTAAACCTGCACTGCCATGTCCAGTATAGAATTATGTCCCTAGGCACCACACACGTAAAAGTAAGTATGTACACTGATGAACAGAACTCTATGAATATGAAGAATTATTCTGCACTTAAGCCATCTGAATGGTGTCCTAAAAAAAAAGGTTCTCTTTCTGTGTGAACCTGTGGTGCTGAGTAAATCACTTAAATTATTCTTTCACAAGTTTTATGTTTGTTCTAGATACTTATGAGGAGTACCATTAAAAAGTCAGGAAGGAGATTAACAGTTTTGTCTTCCTGGGAAAGCTTGGATGCTGTGCAATAAGTAAAGCACAGGGATTACACCCTTTACAATAAAGATCAAAAATATGACTAGTGGCTTATTAAAGTGAGTTCTATCTGCTTTTTGCACTAAATGAGGCCAGACATCTGCAAAGAATATTATGAAACTATGTAATTAAAAACTGAATCATGATGTATATCCTTATCAAAATTTGCACTGGCAAATTTAATTTTTAAAGTTTACTATTTTTTAAATACATTATTTTACCATCTTACTTATAATCTCCTAGTCATTTAATGCATTTTGGCTTTGATTTATTCATATTTAAACACATTTAATGAACTAACAGGAATACCAAGTGCTTATGGTATCATTTTACATTTTAGAGTACATTGCAAATATTAACTAATTAGTTTATCCCAATAATATGAAAGATAAGTAGAATTATTTTTCTTATCAAGTTTAAGAAAAGGAATTAAAATTAAATTACTATTAGTTAAATTAATAAAATAAATTTAAAATTAAAAAGGACATAGCGCAAGAAAGATTACTAGCTAGATGTGATTTCTGGCCCAAATGTATTCTCCTTCCTTCCTTGAAAATAATTCATTTTATCATTTCTAAATGCTCTGGGCCTCAAGCTTTACAGTAATTAAAGGCAGGGGAAAAAAGCAAACATGAGGATGAAAGTACTTTTGAGAAAATGTCATCTTCTGTATTTTCAACCAATCAATGTATTTTATGTTAACAGTTGTAATTATTTGATTCCTCCCTTGGAACACCATTCAGCTTTCAATTATAGAAATAAAAAATTTTCCTGTGCAGCAATACAGGTGCTTCCTTATAGAAATGGTCTCGATGAAAACATAACAACTATCCCACAATATCCCTCAATCTTACAGTCCTTTTTTAGTTGAGAATTCAAAATACCACTGAACTAAACTCTTTCAGTTTTACCTGCTAAGACAATCAATATTTCAGTACATTAGCGCACAGTCACTATCAGAACTGTGACACTGATACCATCGCGTTTACACCACAGGAAACCTTTTCTGTTCGAGACTTTTATTCAGTTGTACAATTATTTCAGTAATTCCATATGATTCTGTCCAAGAACCAAACTCTTACCTCCTTTCACCTTAGGCATTTTTAAAACATGCAACACTATGTATAACAATTTATCTGGAGAAAATATCAGAAGGGAATATATTCAACAGTATTCAGTCTTTGAAGAGAGGCTATTATTTAAAGCAACTTTTCAAAAACATAGATACAAGTGAACGTTGGACAGCTTGTCATAATGGTGTATAATGCATATGCCACTATGGTAGTCAACCAAACTATTATGTCCAATGTCAAAGTGCTGTCATCTGGTTAAATATTCACTGAGGTCATAGAAACAGGCTATCAATGTCATCGCGGTGCCACACTACAAGGCAGACAGAAGGTCTAGTGACTTAGGCAGCAGTTTTACTCTGGTCCAGCGCCACACTCATGTAGTTATGCTGTTGCCAGACTCAAAGCTATGAAATTGAGGGACTTTGAAAAAAGGAATCTATTTTTATCTTTTACTGGAGTGTGCTCTACTGCTAATATAGAGACAAGATTCCTACCAGGCTAATAAGATTTCAGTCAGTAACAGTAACAAGCATTGCAAGTGCTTGCCTCTCATCATTGCTTTTTGTTCACCAGTTCCAGAGTGGGCAGCTAAAACATAAAGCCATGTTGCTGCCATTTCATAAGCAAAGATGTAGATTTTTAAGTGGTTTATAAATTGAAGATGCTAAGTTTCACAGAAAAGCCACGGTATTTCATATTTTGAGCTTCTCACTTCAGAAAGTTGATTTGTGGTCTTAATTCACATAGACATTACAAAAGTTTTCTTGTAATATTACCAGCATGATATAACATTGCTTATCATACATCATTGCTATTTTCATTTCACATCATTTTACCTCTTGAGACTGGTAAGGAGAAAAATGAATGAATTTGTCTGTTCAGTTTGCATACACAAGATTGCCCACACCAAAATCATATATAAGATTTCTCATTTCACTTACGTGAGCTAAGAACTAAAACCCAGTATTTATATTTTTTGTGGCAGAAAATATTTGCCTTTAACGTATATAAAATATGCAATACATAATGATATTTAATACTGCAATGGAAAAAACAATATTGATTTCTGTATTGAATTTTATAAAGATAAACTTAAAGTAACTACACAATATTCTCATTTGTCAGTGTCTTGAAGTAATAGAAGATTGGGAAGCAATATTAGCTTGACATACTCTACATATTCAGTGAGCATATATGAATACATATATTGTCTCTAAATCCACAAATGAGAAGTGTGTAGAAAATGAACACAATGAATACAAACAAAATAAATGAATATATCACTTTTAATATAAAAGGAAAAATAAGAGAGTGGTTATTTGGCCCATTAGTTTCAATGTAACAGTTAATGTAAAATAAGTAAATTATCTGGGTGATTATTTTTCAAGAATTGAAGGAACATCACTCTACAACAATTTCTGATGCATCTGAAAGATGAACAAAACCAGCAAATCAAAGGTGAAAGAAGGCTATAATCTATGTATTTCAAATGAGGTTCCCATATATTAAGGTCTCAACTTGCTATTTTGTGCATTAAAGAGGAAATCTCTGTGAAGATTAAAGCACATTATACACTTATGTAAAAGCTACAGATACCTTCCACACTGGTGGTTTGTCCACAGGTGAGAACAGTCAACATGAACTTTCTAGTTACATTTATTTTATGCTATTGTAATTTGGGGTTCCAAACATGAAAGAATAATTTCTTGGTAACCTAGTTCCCCAAATCTGGAGAATTAATTAAGCAAGTTAACTTTGCCAAATGTCTTTGGTGCTCACCTAACACCTTCCCCCAGTCCCCTCTACTGCTTCCTGGCTGTGGATGCTTACCAGTACTTTCACCTGCAGCAGTGCTGTGGTGTGCTCATAAAGTGTTATGTTAGGGGTTGGAAGGGACCTTTAAAGGTCATCTAGTCCCCCCCTTCCATGGGCAGAGTCATCTTTAACTAGGTTCTCAGCAAAAAATGACCTAGCTGTGATTTTTAAATTACTTTAATTACATGATGATCTTAACTGACTTTCATTGACTATTTAAAACCGTCTCTTTTATGGTCTCTTATTTTCTACCTCACATTTTGTGATGCTCAACTTTGTAACAAAACACCGCTACTCTCTTCGACATCTACTGTTTTTCTCATTTTGATAAAAACGTTTCCCATCTTCTACTGTAAAAACACTGGCAAAGCAACACTTTCTACTGAAACTGCATCTAAGCACAATAAAAACGTGACATGTTCTTACTTGTTTAAGTTTCTTCAAATCTTCATCAAGTTCCAAGTTGTCCAAAATAACAGCAACAAACAAGCTAAGCAGAATCTATGGAACAATAGCAAATTATTTGTTAAAACTTGTCTTATTTTTCTTAAAGAATGTTATGAAATGATATAGAAAAATGAGGGCCCTACTGACGTAAATAGGGTTCTTGCCTTTGAGATCTATTGAACTAGTATCACCTGCTACTATATGTTTGGTACCTATTTTGCAAGTAGTAAATTGGTTTTTAGCTTATCATACAGCTATGATATGAATTTAAAACTTTTAAATTCTAGGTTTTGTGACCCATACATTATGGATGTTTAACAATACACACATTAAACTGTATTTTCACGAGAAGAAAATGAAATTAGTTAGAAATAATAACAACAAACAGACACAAAGCAGAATCCTAAAACAGCTCATAAAGTTAGGCTGAATTTCAACTAAGATACGAATTTTTAGCACAGAGGTCACCCACCTCCGTATTTATTTTATGGACTTTCTTAATGCTCTAAGTGCTTTGTTGCCAAGTAGATTACTCTCTACTTCAAAAGAAAAGCAAGATGTCTCATTATTTACATGCATTGAGAGTCCCAGTATAGGAAGTTCATGCACATTCATTTACTATAGATTAAATATTGTGTAGATATGCCTACACTTCTAGGAGGTAGAAACCCAGGGGAAAAAAAAGTGTATATCAGATTATTATATTCCTCTTATATTGAGATAGTGACCAGAGGCCAAAGAAGCTGAAAATGAGACTGATATACCCAAGAAGGAGAACAGAACTAGGAGAGCAAGAATGAAAGCAAGAGATGATAGCATCGTTCAGCATTATATCCTCAAACAACCTACATCTCAAGGCAGTAAATTTGTATATACATAGTTTTATAGCTGTCAGCAGCTGCCAAAGTTTTGGTCTCTAAGGTGTAAAGCAAAAAATCCTCAGATATACTGAGCTCCTACAGGGAAGCACCGATTTCCTAGAAATATCAGAAGGAATCTAAGCTATTTTAAAAGAGTTACAGGCCTAAAACATTTCTGTGGTCTTGGACCAGTGACAACCAGAGCAGATATATCTGTCCACTACTGTTGTAAATGTAATGTAATTTTTGCTGTCATTCAATCACACTGGAAAATTATTCCCCATCTACATGGAAGATGAATTTTAAATAGCTTAGTACACCAGACAAGGAACTCAAACTGTGTCTGAGCTGATTGTCTGAACCTTGTTCCAGAGCAGGATTCCCTTTCCTCAATGAACTATAAAGGTACAGAAGAAACAAAAAGGACTGTTATCCATAAATTTTTAAGTTCAGAGAAAGAAATGTTCATTTAATAGGAAACTGGCTTTAGGAATATGTAGGATTTGCTATAGCTATTAAAAAAGACATATTCTATATGCCATGTACTTAAACAGGACCTCATACAGTTTTCAATGATCTGACAGCTACAAGTAGTGGAAGAATGACAAAGCAAGATAGAATTATGATGAAATACATGATCTCTGGCACAAACTACTTCAATCCCCAATTGCTGATGAACAGCTTTGCTATCATTCTGTCAGGATTTGACAGTATGGTCTTCTTCTTGATATACTTTATACAGTCCATGATACTGCAGTGCCTGCAGCTCTGAGCATACTAGTTAAGGAAGTACAGTTCCACACCAAAAAGAGTATAGAGCTCATTAAATATATCATCCCTTGCAGTCTTGCTGGTTCACTCACAGATGTATCAAGGCATTAAGGCTTTCATTAATTCTCTTTTCACTTTTTTTTTTTCAACAAGAATCACAGACAATGTACCACAAAAGTTAAATGCAAACTTGTTATTTGTTTAACTACTTCTGCTGCCATCTCAACTAGCAGTCCTCGCGTCTGACAGAGGTCTTGTTTCTTGAGATTCAACTTTTCTTATCCTTCTAATGTGAAACCTATTCATTTCTTTCCAAGGCTCTACAGTCTGCTTTGCCAAATGCCTGCAATTATCACTTGTCAATGATAATCCTTCTCTCTCTTCTGGCTAGTGAAAATCATTTCTTCATTTGACTTCACTCCTGTTATTCACAGAGGGCTGTTTATTCTTAGAACTCTTCTCTTTTTTTGGTTTTAATAGCAGCTCTAACATTTTTATGCTCCTTTAACAATTCCATGTTCTTTTCTTTCTTTAAGCTTCTTTTGCCTCCAGACAACTCTGTCCTACATAGCTTTTCTCCTCCTGAGTATGAGGAAGATCTTAGAACCGAAAGTAACAACTTTGTAAGGCCAGGTGATTCTGCACAGTTACCTTAGCAGTGTTTCTTCATCCATGTAAAATCTGCATATGTGAATGGGACGAAATGTGTAGACTTATGAAGCAAAAGAAGGGTTGTGTACTTAAATGCAAACTGCCTGTGAAAGGTCTGAGGATAGTGTACTAAAAAGTGACCTTGCTCTTAGCAAAATAAGTGTAGAGAGTAAACAAATGGAAAAGTCCCAGGTGATTCTTTCAAAACATGAAACATAAGGCAGAACCCTAAAATTGCTCTTATAGCCAAGTTACTCCTCAATTAAAGTGTGAATTTTTAGCCCAGAGGCTACCTGACAGTAATTTACTTTATAGTCTTGCTAAATGCTCATCTAAGAGATAAAAGTGGATTCCATTTCAGACAATGTTCTTGGAGAAGTATCAGAAAAACAGCAATAAGATTCACTAACTGGTAACTGATTTCAAATCCATGACCTAAACTCACTTCCCTTTGGCTTTCTATCTCCACTTCCCAAGGAGTTTTAAAAATCACTTGGGCATGAAAAATTGCATTTCCAGACCTCAAAGACTCCTCTGATCCTTGTGAGCAAATCACATGTCCTGTATGTACCTGCTGATACATACATTAGTTTAGCTAGGCAGCTCTAATTGCACCAAATGCACTTTACTGCATATATATAAATATATATTATAAAGTGGTCAAGATTTCAATACATATGAAGGAAGCTACTGCACCCAGAATTACAGCCAGATTCTTCAGTCTTTAGAAGCAAAAAGGACATATTGTAAAGTAAATGAAGTAGATGGAAGATGATGGACATTGTGTAAATACAGTTAGTACCTTACATAAGTAGAGGACTGAGCAAAGAAATACAACATAATGAAGAAAGTAAAAATAAGGGCATAAAAATATTGTGAATGAAAACCACAAAATGCACAAAAGCAGGAGTGAATTAAGAGTGCATAAAACGGTATTCCCTTGATTGTGGTATTTTCTCTGTGTTGGTATTCAAAATCTAGTACTAAGCCCTTATTGATGCAGGATACCCAAAAAGCTGTTTTCCTTAATGTTTTCTCCATAAGAAATGCAATCATCCCATTTGAAATACACAAAGAAAAAATGGTTTTTTTTAGATATAATCCCCATTTCTTTACACATGTAGGAACTGCTGTATTAATTCTCAATCATTTGTTTTTTTTGCATACTACACTATATATTTTCCATGCATTGATTTTGAATCAGGCAACAGAAAAATGGCGACTTCTAGTTAAGAATTTATATCCTCAAGCTTTACACTTCTTACTTTAATTACTGCTGCAAAGAGAATGCAACAGAAGCTGAGGAGACTAGTTCTACATGATAAATAAAAGTACTTGCTTAACTCTGCAATCGTTAGAACTGTGAAGGTACAAAACAGATAACATTTATATTGTTAGTCTAGCAGTGTGGCTTGGATTTTACTAAGAACAACCAGTCACATTAGAATAAAGTCTACTACTTTATGCCACATGGCTGAAGGGTAAATTCTATCATAGCGAAGAACTAATGCTAAAGCCTTTTATGCTGAAAATGAGCATTACAATTAGTTTTAACTAGGTGAGAAAAATAATAAAAGAGTAATGAGAAGACTTCAAAACAAAGAAAAGCACAGCACATTTGCAAGTGAAGACTTACCAGAGTGGCAAAAAGATGATATAGGATAAAATAAATAGCAACTACTGGTGCCCACATATGTCCCACAGCATTCAGTGTCTGATCCATGACATCCACCCATCCTTCCTGTGTGAGGATTTGAAACATTGACATGAATGCCTGCAAGAAAAAGAATTAAAAACATATTAGCAATTCACGAATTATATTGATACATTCCTCATATTCCTCAAATTGATTTAACAGAACACCTGTTTTGGTTTGTTTTTTAAATCTTAATAAACAAATGTACCTAAAGTTTTTAAGTCATCTGAAAAACTATTCCAGACCTTAAGGAGAAATAAATAGCTTAACCTTTGACCAAACTATAGTCTGCAATTTATAATCATAGCCCCAGCTCCATCAGTCCATATGTAGAGCTTTTTGGTTTCCTCCAGGGCTGATAAAATAGAAGAAATAACCTGAGCATCAGAGATCATTGTTTTGAAAGTTCTACCATATTGTAATTTTTTATTAATGCTTATTCTTCTGTTAAAGTGTTATAACTAAATGTGACCATACATTTATGCTATCTGAACAGCAGAAGCATTCTAAGCACTTCAAAAATGAGACTAACCAATGCAAGACAAGGTCCTAATGCTTTCACTTTTTTCAGTCAGTCAGATTCTTCCCCATACAATTTGCAAATAGCATTGTTTGTTGAACTGTTTGTGGAGATTTTCAAATCTCTAAATTTAAGACCAGGGGTACGTGTCAAAAATAGAGGGAATAATTGTTTTAACCAATTGTCTTTGGAGATAGGATTATATGAATCCCGATAAGCCTAGAAGCCAGATGTCTTAGACCTTTGAAACTCCACTTTGAGCCTACAGCACAGACTAGGATTGAACTCGATAATATGTGAGCATGACACGTACATCACACAAAGACATTGAGGACTGCTCTGCCTCAGCCACAGAAGTTTGATTATGGTGAAATGTGAATCTTAGTAGCCTTACATCTCTCAATGCAGATAAACTGTTGCACATGTTTCTTTTGCTGTTGCCTGACATCAGAAGCAGTCTTTCCAGATGGCAGGATTAAAGTTGAAGACACTAACAATGCAGCTTCCAGTTATTAGGATTCCTTGAATTCAACATGTTGTCACAGTAATAAGATATATTAAGTCTATGCTCAACGTGCCTGACAGTCCCAGCAACAAACATTAACACAATAATGCAGCTGGCACAGAGAGAATAGTATTCTTCTTGTCACATCTATGAGAAAACTATCTGAAGAGTCTTTTACATCAAACTACCTTTAAGCCCAAATGCATGCTGGAAAAGCTGAAAACACACAGATACAAAAACTTGCTTAAAACCCAATAAACTAGGTGCTGATTAACTTCTAAAGCTGCTGGCAAAACTAGTTGCAGGGGAGTCGTAAAGTTTATATTACTAGTATTAACTACAGCAAGAACTTTGCTTGGACTCCTTATCAATTCTGCAGAGCTACTTAAACAAAACAGTGCCCTTTCTAAGCAATTTCTCACGATGCAAATAGGTTACACTCATACTCTTATGGGAGGCTGTGATTTCTACCCTGCAGTGTTGGCCAGTTTACTCTAAAGCAGACTGTCCACATGCATCCCTACAGCATTTGGTCTTTCATCTCCCCCGGCCTTATGTGAAGTCTGTATGGCCATAACACATAACAAAATATTTGGTGACAAGGAGCTGGTTATAATATCAGATATAACAAGGATGTGGCATAGGTTGCCAGGTGTTGTTTCTGTACTATGAAGGATGTATGCTATATCCTTAACATTTGAAAGGAGGGCCTGTAGGTGCAAAGCTTGCTGGGGTAGTGTAGGAGGGCTAATAAGGCAGGGACAAGCTAATCTGGTGCATCTTGTTATGTAAGCCACAGCATAAAAGGCACTGTCTTTTTAGACAGAACTATTTCCCTTCCTATGCCTCATGCCCAGGGGCTCTGATTGCCTCAGAGAGAGTTCACTAGAAGCAGAAGGTCAACAACTAAGCACAAAGCTTAGACAACAAAGCTCTGACAACAAAGCTCCACACCAAAATCCATCTCCGCTTCTTATCGTTGTGATGTTCTGTGGCACTCCAAAGCATAAACACACTGTTAGGCTAAGACCAAGGAGATTCTGAGCTATTTTTACAGTTGCTGTTCAGAGTTAAATCACACTAGTCAAATTTTCAGAGATGATTAAGCTTACAAGTCCATTTCACTCACAAGAAGTGAAGCTAAGGTGTACTTGGAACACCAACTCACATGGCATCCAAGTGAGCAATCACACACATTGAGAGATTAAGTTGACGAATTCCTACATAGCAACACCTTGACCAGAAGTAATGTCCCAACCTTTCCTTTGAACACACAGATCCCACAGAGAACAAAGGCTAGCATAAACTAGAAGCAGCAAAGAGAAGTGTTTGCAGCTACTTTTCTGCAAATTCTTTACGTCAGCTATATGCTATATGCCTTAAATACAGGGGTTGGAATTTGAGCACCCTCCACTTGCATATTCCTGTCAATAACTTTGGCCGTAACTATCACACTGCTGACTTGTGCTCAGATCCTCCCCCGGAATTGACTGCTCTGAATGAGTGCCCCTTAAAACCACACACACAGACACTGCACAAAATTACACTCATATTAGCGATTCCTTTTCGTCTGAAGAATTATAAGGGTCCTGCGAAAACTAACAAACAAAAACACTGCTTACAAAAACACTAACAAGTGTTATCTAGCTCTGCAAAACAGCTCAAGTCTCTCTCTAAGCGAAAGCTGCCGAGAAGGAAACATTTGAAACCTTTAGCTGAGGTGAGGCCTCCTGTAGCCAGAGCAGCATGAATGGAGAAAGCAGGACATTTAGCTTCCTTCATTAGCTGCCAGTGGTGCTTGAAGGTGAAGAAGATAATGACACTATCAGTGCCCAGCACTGTTTCTCAGCTTTCCTTCATGAGGACCAGGTAAAACAAGACTGGGCAGTCACTGTTCTGCACTCAGAGCATCTCTGGAGCCACTGGTGGCCATACCTGACCAGTGTGATATTCCTTGCTGAAATACAAGATGGGTGCTACATTAAGTAATACACCCCACTGGTGGCTTTAAAAACACCTGGGGCACTGCATAATTGCAACAATGCAGTACCCTTTCTCCTGAATCACACTAAAGTACCACAGCTTATTGGTTTTTTTAAAAAAGAAATATTTTAATTAATTCTTCAAGGTGTAAGGATACATCCAATACTATGTCGTGGACCTCTCATTAATACAAACACCAGATTAATTTGGAAAATACCTTCTTCTGACATCATAAGAACCTAATCCTCCATCTAAAACAGCTATCCATAAAGTATATAGTTACATAAGATGGCCTCTCACTATAATTTAAACACTTTATTATAACACTGAAGTCCACTCCATGACAAAACATCAGTTTTAAGAAAACAAGGCAGTGCATAATGCATATATGCTTCACACCCAGCAATCTCCTTTGGAGGAAGTTATTTTAGCTGAAAGGTATATTTCCCCCTGTTTACTTTAAAATTAATTTGAAATGCACTAGCTGACAGAATCAACATCTGTGAAGATGTGACTTAGAGATTTATGCAAATGGTGATTTTCTGAATTAATCTAGGTTATAGAAAAGACTGTCAATTTCTTTGAGTATTTATACCCCGTTATTTAATTAGCTGTTTTGATGATGGAAGGCAAACTGCCTTTTTATTTATAGTGAAAGACCGGCAAAGGTTTAGTGGAATATATGAGCCAAAGTGACAGTTCTGATATCTTCTCCAACTATTACAGGAGGGTGCCACACAAATTACTACTTAAAGTTGTAATGTACTTAACCTGTAACTTCTGCATGTCCATGAAATACTATGGGCCAGCTCGTAATGGCCTTAGTCATGGAAACAGTCCTAGAATCAGAGGGATAACTTCTGCAAGTTAAGTTAACAGGATTTAGGCTGGTGCTGCAAAATGCTTGCAATCTATTCTACCTGTGTAAATCTACCTTTTTGTCATAAGATAGTCATGAGTGCACAAAAATACCCTGACAAAAGAGCAGCTGTCTGGTAAAAATGTGTCAGTGGAACTGAAGACTGCAACTGCATCAGAAAATTAAGACTACATTGTTGAACATTTTAAATGGATGATGCTTGGACTGAAGTAGCATTCACAACTCGAGCTTTCTCCAAGCTCAAGGCTAGAAGTGAAGTCCTGGTTTTGCTGAAGACTGGGAGAATTTGCTGCTGAGATCAGTTGGGCCTGGCTTTTAGCTTGTGTTGATCTGTTTGAAAAAACAGCAGCATCCCCAGCTTTGTAACTTGAGACACTAAGTATTCAGCATATGACTTTAAATCCCAGGAGAAACCAAGGCACAGAAGTCAGAAGTCAGTCTAATAACGTGTTTTGTCTTCGATATAGTGAATTTTAAAATTTGTTAACGGCCATCTTACACTGATGCTTTTCAGCAGAGCCTTGCCTCCCAGTCCCTCTTCAGGAGGCCCAGCAGCTCTCTATCCTCATAGCTCAATACGAGCAGTCCGAGAAGACGTGCAAAAATAGACATGGTGGATTGGTTAAAAACAGTGTAGCAAACATCTATATTTTTTTACTTAGTATTAGAGAGAAAACCAGTCCATTTGGGAAGTTGCAATGACCAAAAGAAGGGTGAAATTTGTAGCCATGGTAACACTGAGCTTGTGCCTATTGACTGTTGTCAGGAAAGCATGTTAAAACATGCAATTTAAAGACATTAGCAAAAGGAGGAGGTCTGCTTGTTCCAAAACCCATACTGTGCTTTCTTATAAAGCACTTAGAGTTTCAAAATGATTTTAGGTTTTGTCTATTCTTGTGTAGGAAGCACTTTAGTGTTCAAACTCAAAATCTGGCCTCTACTGTCACCATTTTTGTTAGTCTGCTTGTCCTCTCTCTGTTTGTACGGGAAAAAAATCCGCAGCAACAGTCCTGATCATTTTCCTCTTTGGAGATACTAAAGATTTATTTTAGCAAATTCTGCTATTGAAGACCTCATACTATCTCCTACATCATATAGTAAATGCAAGCATGTCTTCAGTCATATTTTGAAAAGAATACATTGCAGACAAACTCAAAATCATGTTTTTGAGAACTGTCTTTTTGTAAACTGATTCAGTGGTCTATATTCAAAGCAGAGAACATGACAGAGAAGTCCTCGGCCTTTTCTAGGAAGACACATTCCTTCAAAGGGATATCATCACTCAAACCATCAATCACAATTTTTGAGTATAAAATTTTCTCTGATTCTAGTGATTTATTAAGACTTGTTTCATAGTAAAAATAGTAAAAGAAAACACATTCTGTAAATTATACTTCTGAAACATTCCTAGCAAGGTGAATAAGTATACAAATAATAAAAAAATGACACTCTTGCTTTTGGCTATCATATATAAAGTATTAAAACCATTTCAATTCAGTATTGCCAGAATACTCCTTTATAATTCGTAACAGATCTTCTGTTTTTCCAAAACTGATGACATAAAATGGAAAACGAATTTAGTTATCTTATATTTGTAAAAAAAACCTGCATAATTTGCTGGAGAAAATATTTTCTCACTCTTTGAACATACACTTAGTATGTACACATTTTAGTACAAATATTCATAAGTTCTTATTGAAGCTGAAATAGCCTCAGATGGAAATGCTCAAAAGAATTTCAAACTTTACTAACATCTGGATATATCTTGGCAATGTTTTACTGCAAGTGGATCTTTCTCAGGTACTTAATACATCTAGATAAAATGCACAGGTCACTATGAATCTGTCTTATTTTAATTATACTACAATAATTCTTTCAGGACTTTCATTGCCACTCAGCATAAATTAAAAAAAAAATAATTCTAAAACAAAATTCCATGGCAATTCCAAACTTGCAGTTGGAAGGTTTTTTTCAGAAGTTATATATGAGAGTTGAGCATACAATATGGTGGTAATATCACCAAATTTAGAGACAGAGGCCTGACTTGATTAGAAAAGATTAAGATATTTTCTTTTTTTCTTTCTTCAGCATTTAAAAAAATGAATTGTACTGAATTCCTCATGATCCTCCTGGTTGTACTTCTAAACATGTTTTCAAAAATGGAAAGCATGGCACTACATTATTCCCTGTGGGTAGGTATTTTTGACTTACATTGGATGGCTAGCTTCCCATACATCAAGTCCAGGTTGATAATTACAAATTGTTGACTAACCATTTTGTTTGCTAAATGCATGTGCCTTGAAGCTGCCTTATTCATTATTATTTAATTGTACCAACCAATGCACTTTCACTAAAATAGATACGTTGGATAACCAAGCTGGACTGATAGAAACAAATTATCATTGGAATCAATCCATATACACTCAGTCTAATCCATTATTAGGGAAATGGCAGTATTTTCATTCAGAACAGTCTGTTTCAATAAATATATTAGCTCCAATTTCCACTGATTTTCAATGTTCTGTTCTGAATTAATGTAATGCCCATAAATATCTACTCTTTATACCCAAAAGGCAAGTACTTGTTTTGTCAATGCAGACAGGTTTCATAACCCTGTGTAAAACAAGCATTCCTGTACAAACCAAGAACAACCACTTTCATATTATGAAGGTAAAAATCATGTGTACATGTTTTATATAAATGTTGTGTCTACTATTCATGACTTTGCACGTGAATTCTCTTTCTTTAACATGCTAGAGTACTGTTAAGCCGTATGCTTTGTTGTGTCATCATCAGGCTGCATACATAAAACTTCTCTAATGTTCTCTCACCAACAGAAATACCTAACCCAAAGAAAGACAAATTTCACTACTGAAGGATTACAGGAAGACTGTTACACCCAAAAAATACAATTCTTTTATCTACACATATGGACATTAATTGGCCCAAAGTTATCAGAAGAAAAGGAAGACCACTAATATAACAAGAAATATGATAGAATCATAGACTCATCTAGGCTGAAAAAGACTTTTAAGATCATTGAATACAACTGTTAACCTAACGTTGCCCAGTAAACCCGCAATGGTAAGAAAATACCTTGGCAATGATAATGAAACAATAACAAGCAAAGAATAAACAGTGGTTTTTTTATACTTGCCCGTGGAAAGGTTGTAAATCTATCCAGTTCTTCTACAAAGCAAAACATCTGTAAACTGATTGCTGACATGACGATTAAAAGGCTGGCAGTAAATACCACCAAACTTCCAAGCTTTTTTCCTGGTCCAAATATCTTATACACAAAATCTTCCAAAGCAGGGGAAATCTTTATAAGTCGAACTACTCTAAGAACCTGTAAAGAACAAGAAAATACAACTGTATTAATTATTTGATTATGACATTTATCAAGAACTTTTCACAGGAACAGAGACTTTAAGGCAAAAAAAGGACTTGCAGCCTTGTAGCCCAGTAAATATCAGGTTGCCACTGCTCGTAATAGACCATAAGTTGTATGTTAGGTTAAGAACACAAGCCCAAGAAGCTGTCAGGTTCTTTCTGCACTTATTTTGGCCTGCCTGGACATTTGTTTTATCTAGCAACAGTAGCTACCCCATCAGGAGATAAACGTTAACCTAATTTGTCTTTTGCTTAGGTTTGTGTGATTGTATAGTGTATAGCTTATTGTTACATATCTCTTTTTTTCTAACTTACAGTAATAACAAGCTGGAATTTTGCATAGAATGAGCTATCTATGATCCTTTTATAAAATGCATGACTGAGGAGTACAGGCATGGGATGACAGCAGAGCTCTTGAGAATACAGGCAGAGGAGGACACTCAAGGCCTCCAATGCTATAATCAACGCACCAATCACAAAGAGTCGTCACAGAAATGCAATTAGGTAAAGCTAGTTTTGGGTTAACAAGGAGAACAAAGACTTGGGCAAAACACACCACAGGCAGTAAACCTGAATGTCATGTGGAATTGCAGACCAATAGAGGTTAATAGTATGTTGGTTTCAGGCATAGGTCAAAATATATCAGTTTAGACTTAGCAACTGAGAATATATTGCAGTGCTGGCAAAGTTGCTCCGGTTTGGTCATCATCACTGGTAAAATTTCATACTTATTATAAATGGATAGGGTTCTGTATAGTCTTCGAAAAAAGTTCTGCTTTGAGCAGCAGTCTAGATGAGATGATTGAAAGGCCCTGTGCAACCCATATTCTCTCATGATTCTGTTACTTGTTAAGAGGAGGTTACATATTCACATAAAGAACTGCCAAGTCTTCTTCCACAGGTCTTCTTTCCCTTTCAGTGACCCAAGGCAAAATTGCTTGGCATATCTGGTATGCAAGTGTGGTAATGACCATATTTTTATGTTTCCTACTATATACAAGAAGGGAAATTTTGAGTGGCATTTATCAATATCACAGAAAACAGCATTGTTTGCCACTGATGTATCTGACACACATGAGTATTAGTACTGGCAGTGGACCTGTGAACACGTGTGGAACTCCTGACCCATTCACTGCTGAACCTCCCTTGGAAAAGCTGCTGACAGCTTTGATCCTCCTATTTCTGCCATTGAAGGTGGCACAAATAGTGACATGAACATCAGTATCCACAAAAGGCAGTGGCAGCAACACTAGTTGCTAGAGACAACAGATAGCAGCATATGGGGCAAATGAGATTCTGCAGTTCATACAAAGAAAAAGAATCTCTAGCCCAAGGTATTGTCTGTATTTCCACAAGAATTGTACTGAAATTGAAAGGCAGGAATTACAGAGCAATGAGAGGCTCACATTATGTACAAATCAAATAGGATTACTGTGTTGCTTTTGGAAAGAAAGGAAGTTTCACAGGAGCTCCTCACAGAAAGAGTTCACTAGATTGCATAGCTTGCTAATAATGTACACCTTTATATTGCAAAAAACTCATCTATCTGTCAGGCATGAGAATATGCTATTGGCTTTACTGTCAAAAGGGAGGGAAAGTCAACTCAAGAGAGCAACTTATTTCGAACACACCAGACCTCTGTGTGACATGGGATGAGCCTTCACCGTCACAGTTTAAAAGGGTCCTAGTTACAGAGCTAACGGAAAAAAGTGAGAGAAATCCTTCCTTTCACATTGGTACCATGATCACATTGCATATATGAACAGGTAAACATGGTGCCTTCTTACTTACAAGATCTGCTTGCAATGTAAATGTTAGCTCTGTTTTCATCAATACTACTTTCAACACTGACCCCAGCAAGGTGAAGATTTCATGCTAGACAGTGTTCTGAGTGTTTAAGACAAACTGCCTTACCTTTTTCCCCTTTCCTTTGGGGAACTTTAATTGACCTTTAAGCAACACACTAATCTTACTGACACTATTTGGTTTTTTTTTCATTTATTTTCATTAGGTGATAAATTGAATCTAGCAAAAGTACACTCTAATGAACATTTATGCATTCTATGTAATTGAATTGCAAATTGTATTACATTTAAGAGCTGTAGAAGTTGCACTATTTGGATTAAATATTAAAAACATGTTGAAACTCAAATTAAAATGAAAAATGAAAAAGAGGAACTGCAGCTTTGTTAGGAAAAATGGCTGCATCTCCTAAAATTAATGATATTTACTCAGAAAATGACTCAGCAATATTTTCCCCAAGCACAATATACAATATCACGTCCTCAGTCAAGTATAGGTCAGTTTCTGTTTAAATCTCCCTCTTTTTTGCTGGTTTATTACAAACTTCTGCAATAATATGCAATTTTTGTCAATTTTCCACAGATTTTGTGTTCCATAGATTACAGCCATGGAATAGTGCTTTGCCCTAGTCTTTCACACAGGCCTTTGCAAAGTGTTTTGAATGAATGTACAGCAAATGCAAGAAAGATAGGTGGGAGACTGGACAGTAGCCAATGTGGTGAAGAGTGAATGATGTGTTGGCAAGAGATACTGATAAAGATCAAATAATGCAGACTGAAATATATGCTAAGAAAGACTAAATAAGACAAACAATATTTCTGCTTACTATCCTGGAATGTGTCAAATAAGACTTCTGCTTTAAATAATCTGTTTTGTTGGCTGACAAGGAACACATTTAACCTGTCACCACTAATACCTAAAGGCCTGGAACTCTGCCGAACGCCAAGATGTATCTATGTGAAAAAGACTTTTTGACCTCAGTTGCTTTGAAAGTGTGTGATCTAACTTTCCCAGAAGCTTAATTGCTAGGGAATACATTGTGTACCTCCTTTACAACTTGACATCAAAGTATTTCCAGCCTTACTGACATTTGCCTCTTAGGAGATTTGGATTACAAAATACAACTCAAATGTTTCAGTGTAGCAGGTGTTCCTGCTTCTAAAATGTATGTCTTTCATATATTTTGAAAAAAATAAAACTTATATCTTGATTTTTTTGGTCATGAAAGCTAGCACTTAAAAAACAAACAAACAAAACATGACCACCTCTACCCCATACAACTATTAAAAGCTATTAAAAATAAATGACCTATTATTTTGATAGCAACATCTGGCTACATTTTAATTACATTTTCATCCTATGTGTTAGTGATGATGTTACTGGTGGTAGGGGTTGGAAGAGACCTCCAGAGAACCACAGAGTATTTTGGTTGGAAAAGACTTTCAAGATCCAACCACTAACTTAACACTGACAAGCCCACCACTAAACCATGCCCCTAATCTTCATCTCATCCACAAATTTACCGAGGGTGCACACAATCCTAACATCCAGATCATTGACAAACATATTAAACACAACAGGTCTCAACACTGAGCTCTGGGGAAGACCTCTGGTGACTGGCTGCCAACTGTTGTGCCACGTGATAGAGTTAGAATCAGAAGTCTGAATTAATCAGTCTTTGTCTCTCATTCCTACTTTTCCTCAAAACAAAAACGTAGAAAGAGCCTCAATAAACATGCTTTCTCTCTAGATAGGGAATGGTTGGAGAGCTATAAAACTCAACTAATATAATTCTAGAGAAATTACCTCAAAAGGCCTCAAAAGGAACAAAGACTCTTAGTTTGGCATGTGACTGCCACAGAAATGAAGACTTGGAGAAGCAACAGCAAGTGTACCGAGGCCTCAGGAATGGAAGTCAGGAAAGTAGTGATTGACACTACAGGAAAGTGATGCTGTAAACAACTGTATGCAAGGTCAAGGCTCAAGGAAGGACAGTGAATAAACTAAACCAGAATCTACTGAACAGTGTAGCTCAGATAAGGCATGGGAATTACTGAAATAAGAAAAGACTTCTCAGTAAAGTTAGAAAAGAATCCTATTTATGTAAATCCACTCAAGGAACACAGTTAAGAATATACATATTTGTTATTTTGAAGATATACTCAAAATGAGTCATTGTGAGAATATCAGTAGGCTAAGAATGGAAGTAAATGAGAGCTAAACGTTGATGGGTAATGTTTTTAACTGTCATATAGGATAAAATGTAAAAACTGATGATCTTACCTGAAAATATGTAAACTGAGAGTGATAGAGGTCTGGATAAATATGAAGAGTGGTTCCAATTACAAGCAGTAACTCAAACTTGTGAAGAGATGAGCTGATGTATCCTGTGAAACCCAAACACCAGATCTTCAGGAGAGCTTCTAAATCAAACAGAACTGTAAAAGCAACCTAGATGAAAATATAAAACAAGAAAGATGCATTAAAAACAATGAGTTAAAATTTCCTCATATTGGCTCATATTCTTCTTTAAAATGTACACTTTAGGAAAGTTTTTGTCTCAACATAAATATGCAGATTTCCCAAATTGGAAAACATGAAATAATAAATCCATTCAGCTGATCTTTCACTTCATGCACATAGATAAAAAGGAAAAAAATAGATGAGATTTTTTTTTTTTTTTCAAAATGTGAAGCAACAAGTATGAGTTGTCTGAATAATTTTAAGAGATCTAAGGAACATACCAAAGTTTAAAGGTCTCTTTTTTGGAAATTGCTACTTGAATTTACTAAAACCACAGTAATATGACAACCAAAACAGGCAGAAAAAGGGGTAATGGACTTGAGAGGAAATTCAAATTCAGTTCACAATTGGTAAGCTTCCACCATTTACAAAAGAGATGGTGTTAAAGTTGAGCAAAGAGAGTAAGGTAGGAAGTTACAGAGGAAGAATCTACTTGTAGTCATTGGATGACTGTGGTACTCTCCCAGGGGCCTTTCTTAAAATATATACACACTAAAATGCCTGATGTTCAACTTTAAAAAAGGACCATTTATCATAGACTTGTATCTTGAAGATTTATTTTGTGTTACATCTCACTACCAAAAAGCCTGTCTAGACACACTTCTTCCTGACTTGCCGCCTTTTTTTACCACTGTATGTACTCTGAGATACTCTCACCCTTACTCCTCAACAGCCAGGAAACCTAACGGAAAAGACCTTTTTCCTTGACTCAGCAATTTTCCTCTCTAACTCTACAGAATTTGAGGCTTAGAAGAGACACTGAAATAACATTAAGTGGTATCTATAGATAACTAACACTTTCAAAGTGTCATGTAACCATAAGAGCTCAAATTTCCTTTGAGTAAAGCATTACTAGCCTTTTAAGATGGAGAGATTAATTGACTGTGGGCCATAAGGTTTACTGAATTTGGCTGGGGATAGTAAAACTAGAGACTAGGATTTTAATCCTGAGTCTGACAGTGAAATCTCTGGGATGGTGCCTTGAATACTTCTATTATTTCAAATTTAAATTCTCTGGTCCACCAAAAATATACTTATCAACACGAAAAGGAGGTTTTGTGAGGCAGGTAAACAAAATTTTACCTATTTTATGTGCTCAGGACTGTCACAAGCAGAAGTGGAGATGAAAATTAAGCACTCACATTTATGTCCTATGTTTATTGCCCTAGTCCACACAGGTGTTTATGAGCAGTACTACCAGCACTATTATATGGCTTCCTCAGGGCATGCAGAATAGTTATCAGGCCTCAAATGTCCTTTGAATGATTAAATAAAGGAAAAATGTTTCACAGCACTCAAAAAATTCTTACACATTAAGAAATAAATACTGCTAATAAATATTTGTATGCTTTCAGTCATACACAGTGTTGAGACACTTTCATGCTCATACTCTCAAACTTATCCAGCCAGTTTTTCAGCCCTTTTTCTGTTATCTCAAGTAGCTCAAGGAGAAGAATGAGCCAAGTTTGAAGAGACTACCTCTTTGCATTAAAATCTCTACCTACAATACAAGTTTAATCAAAAAAATTTTAGAATGAAAGCTCACTTTTCATGAAAATACATCTAACTGAGTCCTAAAAGAACAAGGGGAATCAAATTAGGAAAAATGGAACAGTGGGTAGAAAGCAGCTGGAATTCAGCTTTAGAGCAGGTGGAATAACAATACCGTTTAAATACACACATACATACTTCAGAGCACATAGGCTTCCTATTAGGATAAGGCTAACAAATATGATGTTAAGTGTATTTTAATTTATTCTAAAAATGTGTAGGCGGGATCATTTGCATTTTATATGCTTGTCAAACGAATTCAAATGACTAGCACTTAAAAATGTATCAAATGGTTTGCATAACATCTGATTACATTTATACACCTGTCTTCCTGCTGACAGAGCTTGTATTTTTTTCCTTCCTTGTAATTAATTACAGGAGAAAAATCAGAGTATCTGACTAGAACTTTTTGTTAGGTGAGAAATGTAATACATTTTTTTAAGCTGAAATCACTCCTTTCATTGCTGTAGAAAGGAAAAGGAGAATTCACATAAGAAGTCATGGCAGACCCACAGAGAAAAAGCAGGTGTAACATATGAGCAGCCACTCTCCACCAGGCCACCAGTTTTGCTTTGGGGAAGCCAAAGATGAGCTACCAGGAATGGGCTGCTTCTCTTCAATCACCTGGAAGCTTCATGGTACTAATGTCACCTTCAGCAACTTTTGCCAGTAGCCCCTTAAGATTTTTTTTGTTGCAGAGGTAGAGATCATTACAGGCCAACATCCAACAGTGACAGACCCAGTTAGCTTTTTTTGTTTGTAACTATGGCTTACTTGAGAGGTTATCAAGCTGTTGGGAAAGACAAAAATTCCTCAGAGCAGCATTAGTGGGATTAATGGCACAAATGTCCAGCACCTCCCTTGCTACCAGATTTGACAGAGTGGTCAATCTTTCCTTCATCCAGGAGCAAAAGCTACACAAAGGCAGCAGTGCAAGGGGACAGATTGCAGAATGAACCTGGGAGAAGTCTGTAGGAGCATCTAGATTTGTACACTGCTTTTCAGACCCTTTAACACAGTACTTCAGAAATTTCACATATCTTCAATAAGACTTCTAGTCTGTAACAGCTTTTAATTCAAGACGATGTAGTAGTTGCATAGGAAACCAAATTTCTGTCACTATTCTGTCTAGGTATTGAGCAGTAAGTAAAACAATCAAACAGAAAGGCATCCCCAACAACTACTACCAAAATGAGTTAGAATGAGTTAGAAGCTCCACTCTCTCCTGACTGTCTGGTATTGCACTGGGGTTTTTTTGAGTTACAATTCTGTTACAATTCTGGTTTTGCTTAATGTGCTAGACTGATGGATACAAGTTAAAATGCTTGTCAGAACATCTTATTTACTACTTGGTACACAAAATTCTGCAACCAATGGAATCTGAGTTTAGAATTCATTTCCATCATTTATCTTCTTGTCTAACCTTTGTTTCCTTTTCTCTGCCTTCTCTTTCTAACAAAGAAAACAGTTTTGTTTTCTTTTTTTTCTTGGTGCTGGATATCTCAATAGCTTCACTTAGATTTGTCTACTGAATTTAAGTAGATATATTTCTACTGTTCTAGGCCACTGCAATGTGTGGTTCACAGAATGGATCAAGTCATTTTAGTATAAATTTCTCCTCCTAAACAGAGCAGCTTCCAAGATGTTTTCTGGAAAACTAGGTTAGTTTGCTGTAACTTTTTTGGCCATTTCCTTTAGCAAAGGGAATCACTACTGCTGTTGGCTGCTCAGGTAAGCTCCATCTGAAGGTAAAGCTTTCTGCAGCCTAGTCTAATGGAAAATATGGAGCAACAGCAACGCATTTGCTGCAACCAGTCTCCCTCACCAAGGAAACAAAACAACATTCTGGAATAATCTACATTGCTTGAGTATTCGCCTCTTCAAGGCTCTTAACATTTTTTTTTATGACCTGTGATGCAAAACACAAGTTTCACAATAACTGAGTAGGAAATGACACGAGTTTACCAATTTCTCCCCTCCCCCAGGATTATTTTTACTCTCCTGATACCGTATTTTATACCTTCTTCTCTAAGACAGTAGGGGTTTCTTTTCTTGTTTGATTTTTATAGTGTCCCTAGCAAAAGCATCAGAGATAAAAATTATAAAAACAAATGGACATCAAAAGAGTATGCTTTAAAAACAAACAAAATGCCTTTCTCTATTCCAGACTAATTCACCTTGTATACTTAAAAATGGCAAGATGTAGAATGTAAACAAATGAGTTTTCTGACAACCTCCTCAGTAATAAACCAATAATCTAACGTATGCAGAGACAGAAAAATATACCTTCAAAGAAAATTGGACGTTGCTTATAGGACAGAATTATAGCATATTACATGACATACTCATTGAATTATTAAACTCTGGCAAGCATTTCTGTTGGAAAAAAAAAACAAACTCTGCTCTTGAAATAGATGTTGAAGAGTATTTCTAGCACTGATTAATAAAAGCATAATTATACTATATATTCACTGCCAAAATAGAAATAGCACTTGCAGCATTTCCTATTTTGAATATAAATAGAATTAATGTTATTTTGTTAAGAATCCAGGCTCCACTTGCTGTATCCTCAGCATAAAGCAAAAATGCCTACCATGACAAGTTCATGGTGTCAGGCTGTAATGCTGACTTAATTTTTTCCAGCCTAGGATATTGTACTGATTTTGTCTGGGATAGAGTTAATTTTCTTCATTGTAGTTTGTATGGTGTTGTTTTGGATTTGTGTTAAAAACTGTGTCAATAACACAGGGATGTTCTGGTTACTGCTGAGCAGTGTTTGCACAGGGTCAAGGCCTTTTCTGCTTTTCACATGACCCCGCCAATGAGTGGGCTGGGGAGGGAGAAGGAGTTGGGAGGGGATAAAGCCAGGATAGCTAACCCCAATTGACTAAAGGGATGTCCCAGACCATATGACCTTATGCTCAGCAATAAGAACTGTGGAGAAGAGGGAGGAAGGGGGTGACATTCAGAGCTATAATGTTTGTCTTCCAAAGTCACCATCATGCATGATGGAGCCCTACTTTCCTGGGGATGGCTGGACACCTGCCTGTCTATGGGAAGTGATTAATGAACTCCTTTTGTTGCTTAAATTGTGTACACAGCTTTTGCTTTACCTAATAAACTGTCTTTATCTCACTCCCTGAGTTGTCTTTCACTTACTCTGCCTATTCTCTCCCCATCCCACTAGGGGTGTGCAAGTGAACAGCTGTGTGGGGCTGAGCTGCCTGTCAGGTTTAAACCACAACAGGGATTAAAATTAGTTTCCCTGTCATCACTTCTATCCTTATATCTGTGGAGGGTGTCTTAAGAGAATCCAGCTTTGTTGATTTTATTCTCATATCTTTTTCCAGGTCATCTTCTTTCATGTTCATGTTGTTCTTTGAAATAATTTGAGATAAAATAAAGATAATACATTTCATGATTACTCTTGCAATTGTTGGCTTGGCCAACATTTAGTCAATGTTCACACAAACTACAGCTGTCTCCACTGGCATGAAAGACAAAAGAGCATGACACAGCACTGATGTCTCCACAATCTGCATTTTTTTGAGGATCTAGATTCTGGTGATACCTTTAACCGTTCTTTGCTTTCATTTTTGTTCTGTAACTGGTTAAATCTTAGCTTCTTAATATTTTAAGACATCAGATACAAATTCCAAAACTATGATAAATAATAATTTTAAAAAAAGTATCAACTCAACATCCCTTAAATTGGGAAATTCATAAAGCATCATAATGTTATGGAATAAAGGGTTTAAACTTGGCCATTTGAGTCTGAATCACCAATGTTTTTAGACATTTAAAACCACAAATCATCAAACATTTTGACTTATGACCTGTGCCACTGGTATCCTGATAGCCAACAAGGCAATAGCAATGGCAAAGGCAGAGTAGCCTAACAATATCCCCTTTGGCTCCAAAAGACTGTGTAATTATTGAAGACCGGGAAACTGCAGTTTCTGTAAAGCTATACATGTGCCCAAACTGGGCAACTGTCATCAGTGCTCTCAGAGAGTTGATGTCAGTGAATTTCAGTATTGATGGCTTTTTACCCAGATATAGTGACAATACACAGTGCCCTTGGAAGTTAGTGTTTTTAAGAAAGAATGCTATGCTATTGATTTCACTCTTGATTCAGGAAAAACAAGTATCTCTGAAGCTATGCTTGCACATTAGTACCAAAGACTTAAATTCTTTTTAAAAAATTGAATTAAACAGTAGTAAAAAGACATATGGGCAAAGTTCTAGGGTCTCTAGTGCATGCTCTACAGTGAAATCATAGAATGGTAGGGATTGGAAGGGACCTTTAGAGATCATCTAGTCAACCCCCTGCAGAAGCAGGTCAACCTAGATTAGGTTGCATAGGAACATGTCCAGGCAGGTCTTGAAGACCTCCAAGGAAGGAGACTCCATAACCCCTCTGGGCAGCCTGTGCCAAGGCTCTCTCACCCTCACAGTGAAACAGTTTTTTCTTATATTTAAGTGGAACTTTTTGTATTCCAGCTTCATCCCATTACCCCTTCCTAGCCACAATAGAAAAAAGGGATGTCCCAGCCTCCTGACACCCATCATTTAGATATTTATAAATGTTAATAAGATCTCCCCTCAGTCTCCTCTTCTCTAGACTAAACAGCCCCGGTTCCCGCAGACTTTCCTCATAAGGAAGATGTTCCAGTCATCTTGGTAGCCCTGTGCTGGACTGTCTTCAGAAGTTCTCTGTCCCTCTTGAGCTGAAGAGCCCAGAACTGGACCCAAGACTCCAGATGAGGCCTCATCAGGGCAGAGCAGAGGAGGAGAAGAACCTCCCTTGACTAGCTAATGACTCTCCTGGTTTTGGCTGGGATAGAGTTAATTTTCTTCCTAGTAGCTGCTAGGAGGCTATATTTTGGGTTTACACTGACAAGAGTGTTGATAACACAGAGATGTTTTGGTTACTGCTGAACAGTGCTTGCAAGCATCAAGGCTATTACTGCTCCTCACTCAGATCTGACAGTGACTAGACTGGGAGTTGGGGGTATGGGGAGAGGGTGGTGTATGTAAAAGAAGCTGGGAGGGAACATGGCCAAGATAGCTGACCTGAACTAGTAAAAGCACGATTCCATAGGGCTATTCTGTATCATAAGACATCATGCCTAGTATAGAATTTGGGGGAGCTGGCTAGGAGGGATGGATCACTGCTTGGGCATTGGTCAATGGATGGTGAGCAACTGCACTGGGAATCACTTGTCTTTTCTTGGGTTTTGTTTCTCTTGAATACTATTATTCTATTTTATTCTTCTTACTGTTATTATATTTTTGGTATAGTTATTACATTTGTTTTTATCTTAACCCACAAGTAGTAATTTTCTGTTCCGATTCCCCTTCCTACAGGAGGTGAGGGGAGAAGGGAAGAGGAGTGACTGAACAGCTGGATAGCGTTTCATTGCCACCTGGGTTTGAACTACAACATGAGTCAAGCAGGCTCTCTGCCAGAATTTCCCTTGTAAAGAAACCTTTTACCTCCACTTCACTGGTTCAGGAGCACAGCCTCCTCCTTCACCAAATTAACGACTGGAGCATTTTGTTTCTTTCACGGTGCACTCCTGAGGCTGCTGAAGCCAGGCTATTTGCAACACTATTTTGGTTATGCTTAAGGACTTTCTAGCAGTTAAGTTTATGTTGAACAAAGAGGATTTAGGAAGAACTACTATATTCTTTAAAGCCAGTATGTTGTCATTTTTTTAAAACTAAACTCTTCTGGATGTTACACTCTTGGTGGAGAAAGATAGCAATTCGGCAGCCATGCATTGCCTGCAGATGTTATACTTAAGCCTCAGCTCATTACCGCTGACATTTTGTTTGAGGAAATTATCTTTCAAAAGGTTGTAAGATAGGGCTGTCAGCCATTGTCAGACAGAGGAACTTGAACAAGTTAGCAAAGAATTCTCAAAATGCTTAAGGGAATAAAAAAAATGCATACTAAAATGTGCTTGACATTTACATTTTCTACTTTAGCTTATCTTGAAGGATATCCAGATAGTAATTTCAGCATACTCACCTCAGCAAGGTAAAATTCATCATATTGTCTCTTGAAATTTTCTCCTTTGTAGTAGTTACTAGCAGCAACAATTACATCTACAGCCACCATGCTTAGTATGAACATATGAAATACGGATGACCTCATCATTTTCTGCAAAAGAAAAAGAATATTTTATCATCAAAATGAGTCAAATCACATACATTATAAAGCTTTGTTACACTGTCAAAACATAATCAGCTGTAATATGTTTTGATAAAGCTGCTTTACATGATTCTAATTTGTTGCTCTTTAAAATATATTCTAATATATTGCTTCAATTGGTTTTTAGATGTGAGCTGGGTTTTTTCTACTTTTAGTTTTTTATTTGACTTCTTGCTGAAAGTTTGTCATTTAATATGATATCCACTACTTTAGTATGTTTTTAAAGAACAAACTATATTTCTGTCTACTCAGTTGCCATTGGTTAACCCACCTTTATTATGGTTTAATCATGCAGACCTTAATGCCTTATTGCTCAGGAACAAGTAATATCATTTTTTTCTTGTGCATTGTTTTTGCTCAAGAAAGACACGACCTTGGAAGGGTCACTAATACCAGTATTTAAAAAAAATATTTCACAAGTAATACAGAAAAGAAGGCTCAGAGGAGACCTTACTGCTGTCTACAACTACCTGAAAGGAAGCTGTAGCAAGGCAGCGGTCAGTCTGTTCTCCCCAGTAACAAGCAACAGAACAAGAGGAAACAGTCTCAAGTTGTGCCAGGGGAGGTTCAGGCTGGATGTGAGGAGGAATTTCTTTAATAAAAGGGTTGTCAGACATTGAAATGGCCTGTTCAGGGAGGTGGTGGATTCACTGTCCCTGGAAGTGTTTAAGACATGGTTGGATATTGTACTTAGGGAAATGATCTAGTTGTTTATAGGGCTGGGACAAAGGCTGAACTCGATGATCTTAAAGGTCTCTTCCAGTCAAAACAATTCTATGATTCTATGATTAAAGTGTTAGACAATTCACATATCAAGTTCTAAAATACTGTCTCAGTCTTTAGTGGACTGGGTTTGTTAACTTGGTAAGAAATTGTCTTTATTTACATGTCAAGTTCAACCCTGCCTGCAGCTCAGCGTCTTGACCAAGCTTGGGTTTTTCGTGATCAGATTAAAACATAATATGGTATGTATGGGAAGCTGGAAGCACTAGCAGTTGTTCAGGCTTTTAGCAAGGGCTTGTACCTGTTGAATTCTACTGGTGTTTTAAGGTAGTTTGCTTAGATCAAAGTTCAATGGAGACTAAGCATATATTTACAAGCATTCAGCTAACAGTACTGTATCTTATCGCTTAACATCTGGACTTCTTGTGAGATCACCAATAGCACTGCAGACAAGATAGCTCAACCCTCCTCATACAAGTTGGCTTCGTTTTGCATAAAATGGTTGCATAAAAATTTGGCATAAAATGGTTGTACATTCCTATCTAGAAAGGGAGGTTTAGGAGATAAAACCTGACAGTCAGAAATTTACAGAACAAACCTGAATTAGTTAAAATGCCCAAAGCACAGTGAAATCACTAAAAAAGCATGGCTAAATGAGACCTTGCTTTTATTTGTAATCCACAAGGCAAGCTATAAAAATACAATAATTAAAGTTAGGGCTACTGACATAAATCACGCACTATTGACAGCTGTGTGATTCAAACCAAATAGCACCATATCTGTTACCTATCTTTTTCCCACATGTTCTAAACAGATAGTCTCTCTGCATGTTTTACCCTGTATTTTAATAGTGTCAAAATTTCCTTCATAGTAATGAGATATTCTGCCTCAATTGTGAATGGACTTGCTGAAAGAAACCAGTGAGTGAGACTAAAAAATGCACTTCTCTTCCCCTTCACAGAAAACAACAGGGAAGCAATATGTTAATACAGTAGTAATACTTCTTCGGTATATATGTACATACATGCATACTTTCTCTTACAGTCAATACTTTTGGACACCAAGAAAAGATTTTCCAGTGATGTATTTAATGCTGTAAAATAAATTACAATAACATACATAATTTCCTAACAGTAGTATGATTCAGTACAATTCAATAAAGCTTCTTGTCAATTACTAAAGTTTGCCTTCCCAACTGAACTGAAAAGAGAGGATTTAGTTAACAGACAATATTATGCTGACATAACACAATTCATCACCAAGGTAAAAGGGATGGAAGTTCAGACAGGATACAAGCTAGGCACAGTCTACATAAAGGCATGAACAGCTGGCTGAGGCATTGAATTAGGAGATGGCTGTGGCAATGTGAGAATCACCTAGTCGCTGGCAGAAAGATAGGTGGCCCATGGGGACAGCAAGGTGGAGGTATCTAAGCAAATACACATGCACAGCAAATACACTATGCTGAGGAAATGCAAGAAATACATTATTTTTAAATCCCAGGACTGGCTTGCTCATGAGTGGACTTGCTTGTGGCTGGACTCTTGTGGATGATCTTAAAGGTCTTTTCCAACTGTAACAATTCTATGATTCTATGAGGCCCAGTTTGGCATCTCTGGTCAGAATCTAGCTGCTCACTTGTCATGAATGCTACAGATGAATAAGCAGCTTTTCTGTTGGCCTCTCAGACAGACAATAGCCTTAGGAGATCAATCACAGTGCCCCAGCCCATATATGTACTGTAAGAACTTCTGGAAAGAGTCCAGCACAGGGCTACCAAGATGATCAGGGGACTGGAACATCTTTCATGTGAGGAAAGGCTGCGGGAACTGGGGCTGTTTAGTCTAGAAAATAGGAGACTGACAGGGGAGCTTATTAACATTTCCAAATATCTAAATGGTAGGTGTCAGGAGGTTGGGGCATCCCTTTTTTCTATTGTAGCTAGTAACAGGACAAGGGGTAATGGGATGAAGCTGGAACACAAAAAGTTCCATTTAAACATATGAAAATACTATTTTACTGCAAGGGTGAGGGAGCCCTGGCACAGGCTGCCCAGAGGGGTTATGGAGTCTCCTTCCTTGGAGGTCTTCAAGACCCACCTGGACATGTTTCTGTGCTACCTGACCTAGGTGAACCTGCTTCTGCAGGAAGTTGGACTAGATGATCTCTAAAGGTTCCTTCCAACCCTACCATTGTATGATTGTATGATTCTCCCTAATTTAATTTGCCTTAGCTTGTTCCTTCTGCATGACAGAATTTTAATTTAGATTTGTACCCTTGAAATAGTTCAAGCACATCTCTGCTGTGATGTTTGACCATAAGAGCTCACCATCTCTTTACACATTCTTGTATTCAGACAAGGTCTAGACAAAAGCCAAATTTAGCCCACAGCACTTGCCCAAGCCTCAAAAATAATTCTGGATCACCAAATCAGCAGGGTGCCGTATGAATTGCAGCCCTTTTCAGAGCACACAGACATGGGAAATTTTCTGTGCAAAGTTGAAAGAAGGGAAATAATGCCAGGTTTTTTTCCTATTTAATTTACTGACCTTTTTCAGCCCTTGGATATGTGTTTTTTAAACTGTGTAGGAATAAAATAGAAAGAAATCTTCTGATGTTGCTGTCAGACATGCATGATGGGAAAATTGTGTCTAATATTAAATTAGACTTAAGATTAGCTGTGTTGAAGCAGTCTCAGATGAAATGTCCTGTTGTTGTTATCAATCAACTACAACAGTGAAGAATTTCCTACATTTAGTATTACTTCTAATGCTGACATCTGGCTTCACACAGGATGGGGACTCTTTGTGTACCAGACACTATGAAAAAAGTGGATGGCACATAACAAACAATTAATGATCCAAATCATTTCAGTGTTTTGAAAATCACAAAGGAGTTGAGGATTTGCTTTGTGCCCAGGTGGGGATTTGATGAAAACAGAAAAGACTTCTAAAATACTATTTAACATTAGGAATGTGCTTGGTATATCTGAGGAACTCTAAATGAAAATTATATATAATATTTTGGATTAATCTGAAAGAGTAAGCAATAACACTGCAATTGTTGACAGGTGGAGACTACCTGGGTCACTTAGTCTTGTGAACATTACCATGCATGTCCTAAAGCCAGAAGTGGAGTACATTGCTTTAATAATTCTTCTTCCTTCCTGCATGGCAGAGGAAGGATGAGCGACATAAATTAGTCTTTGCCAGCTCATTGCCTAGAGAAAATCCACATCAGCTGCCATCTTACACAGCCAGAGCCACACAGAGACTTTTGTTCAGGAAAGTCCAATTACAATGCAGTCACTATGCAAACTAAAGATGAAACTACAGCTTCCTGATGCTAAACCCTTTTTGGAGGTTATTATGTGAATTGGGTTGTTTCTTGTACCACCATGCTTTTTATAGGAGTTTTGTTTGAAGTTCATAATGGATATTGCTTACTGAGCAAGATGCTAAGTGTTGCAAACTTCCAGAGACTGAAAGACTTAATACTAACAGAACACGAGCTATGTGCTCTTGACCAACTGACCAAGTTAGTAATGTTCAATATTATAATGTGAAACCTTGAAAGAGGCATCTTGAAAGGACTCCATGGTTTGGTTCATACCTACAGAAATTCAGACTGCATTTGACAACACTTAACTCTGTAATAGTACAAGAAAAGTGAAAAAAAAAGGACAAATTGGTGTGAAGAATAAAAAATTACTGACAAAGGCCTCAAGCTTATTAGTACCGAGCAAGACATGGTGAGGATTTGTTATGCAGAAAAGCTCTGCTTATTTTGGCCATATAGTGTGTGAAAAGCTTAGAGTGCATAATTGTCAAACTGGCAGGGTAGCTCTCCAAAATACCAAATCAATTAGTGAACAGTGTAAACATAATTTAACTAAAATACTTTGATAATCACTATACGGGTAAGCAGTTTTTCCCCCAATTTTGATAATCTTTAATTGCATGTTCACCAACATACAGCTGTAGGAAAAACACAGTTGTACCTGCTATTTTTTATGTTTTAGATATACTTCAACATCTCATAAAACAATAGCATCTCCTCCTCCATGTTTTAACAGGATGGCTCAGGGAAGCTGCTTATGTCTTCATTAGCTTTTGCTATTTGCTCTATGAAGCTAGGTCCTGCTGAAAGATTCCAGTCAAGCTTCCAGATGCAGCTATTGAAACACCTTCTATTGTTTATATGCTTATTGTAGTTAATTTTCTATGTATTCTTATGATGAGGTTGTAGGTTATTTGTACTCATGTCTATACATATTTACTGAAAGACCATCCTCTCTGGTAGCTCAAATAGATTTTGATTTGTTAATGCTGTTTAGATGTAAGAGCTGAGTGATGTTGTAAAATAGTTCCAACAACTGAAAGGGTTATATTTTTGATACTCCAGTTTTTTTACTTATGGGTCGGTTGCAGCCTAGATCATGTGTCATGAAGGTGAATATGATTCCCAGCTCACTTCAGTATGCAGCACCACCATGACTTCTGGTGGTGGTACATTCTGTAACCACACTGCAAGTCCTACAGAACTTCATGATTTCTTAAAGCCCCATTATCTGGGGTCATCCAAGTATTATCAGAACACAGAGCTCTTGTTCAGAACAGCAAACAAAGCATGTCTCAGGTGCATTACAGTAGCACAGAAAACAGTGAGTCAAATAAAAAATGAAATGCATTGTGAGCAAATTATCTCTTATCTTGTTTTGAAATTTCTTCAGAGCTTGGACCACAACTTCTGAATACATATAGATGAATCACAGGTTTTATACAAGGCCTGTTTAAGTTGCATGCATAGAATTCATATCTCTAAGAAAATTACACTGGAAACAGTCACTCAAAGTGCTAGCCAATTTGGATCTGATATTGAAAGCAGGAGACATCACATGCCTTCAAAATTATTACAAGGTACTGATCCTGGAAGATCACTAGAAATGGTAAAGAAAACTATTTGGGGATTCTATGCAATACGATTTCTAAGTAACACTAAGAAAAGACTAAATATCGGCCCAAAGAAAAAGGTCATTTTTTTGATCCTGTACAGGTTTAGTATAATTGCGGTGTTTATCTTGTTGGCTTTTTTTTAAAGCGTTTGAAGATATCTTGACTATGAAAGAAGCTTTAGAAAATCACATTCTATACACTGCTAATCATAGATAATTCATAGCATGAATAGGATAAATTTGATTTTCATCTTGCTGGTTAATGGCCATCTAAGCAAGTACAAAATTGT
Source organism: Urocolius indicus (assembly GCA_013401255.1). NCBI lineage: Eukaryota > Metazoa > Chordata > Aves > Coliiformes > Coliidae > Urocolius > Urocolius indicus. Next base: position 109,776 of record WBNH01007500.1, read on the forward strand.
GAAATCGCAGGAAATTTTCCCTTTTGTTTGCAGAACATTGTAGAGCATTTTACAAGCTGTGTAACTAATTTTCTATAAACCATTTTGCTTTCAACTTACTTTATGACTGCCTGACAAAGATATGCTTGTAAGAAGAATTTAGCAAATTATTCTCGTGCTCTGCAATCTGAATGTTTCTGAAAATAATTAAGCACTAACCACAAATTTTAAAGGAACTGGCTTTTTAATAGCTTACACTGATGCAGTTATGTATCAGCACTGAAAAGCATTCTAAATCTGAGATAACTTCTATTGCATTTGAGAGGAACTTCCAGATGCTGGATGAATTTAAGTAACACAATTTCATTGAGGAAACAAGGTGAAGGGAGAATTTTTAATTAAAGACGCTGCAAGGGGTGGTTTTTAGACACTGTAAAGAAGATAAGTTAGGCATCTCAGTTCAGATGTCATTAACTATGGTGATGGCAGTCTGAGCTTTCCAGCGCAGGCTGCCTGTCCCAGTGCAATGAGAATAGGGTGATTCTTTACCAGTTTAGGATACAAAGACTTGCTTTAGCAGTCTTTGTGATGTCTCAAAAACCTTTCAGGGGAGTAATGTAGTACAGATGAATGCAAACACTCTTTAAGATCCATAGTCCATTGAAAAATCTCTTTGGAAGCTCTAATTACTTTAAAGATCACCTTAGCTTAGAGAGCCTCTGTTACCAGTTGCAGGAGATAATACAGAAGGTATGGTGATACTCAAGGAAGCACAACACTCCCCAAAAATCACATAATATCACAAGTGTTGCAAGTTTTAGAATATGGGATTGTAAACCTTTCTATAAATGTTATCTGGTTGCAGCAGAGGTGATACTGGCCAGGCAGAAAGAGCAGTATAGACAGTAAATTGGCCTGGCTTAAAAAAATATTCTACACATTTCACTTTTATTGTGCTTCTGTTTCCATCTCCTACCTCATCTGATAAGTAGATGCCTCTAGGTAGGCACTGTATTGAACTATGTTTTTTTACAAGGCCTCCTAGTATGTAGCCTCAAAAATAAGCTGCAAATGGGACTACTACTGAATAATGTCAACATATCGGGGCATGCAAATATGTGCTGCGATATGTAAGAAAAGTCTTGCTTTTTGTGCTATCACAATACTTTTTTTTTTTTAAGCAAATGTCATTTCCCCATTATTTATGGCTTAAATACAGAAATCAGCAATTGCAAAAGGCTATCTTCCAATAGCCTAAATATCTTTGTAATATCTGAAAACACAAGCAATTAATGAACCTGTCATATTGTACCAGACTCTCCTTCCTTTTTGCATGGCAAGTTTTGATTCAAAAAGAAAAAGAACTACTTAAAAATGTCAAAGTGAATTTTGGTCAAAGGAATTAATTCAAGCCAATAACATAGGAAAAACGAGAAAAGATACAGTTAGGAAGTACATTAGTGGAAATAATGACAGAGATACTGAAGATAAATGAATCACTTTAAGATATGACTTTTCCAAATAACCAGACTTTAAAGGCAAAAGTTACTGCCAGAAATTACTTTTTTTCCCCTGAAATCCTAGATTTGATAGATGAAGTCCTATTTCTGATACAGGGATAAAGAACAGGTGTATATGCCCCCTCAATGCATCCTGTTAATTCATACCCTGCAATAACAGAAAAAGACAGTAGTACGGGTACACACTTGTATGTCTCTTTACTAACCATAGTCACTTTTCTCCTCCCACAAACTTCTAAGAGAACAGTCAAAAAGAGAAACAGTGACTCTTCTGCCCTAAAAATCCATGAAATAATGGCTTTTTTGAAACTAAGTGGAACTCCTCCTCACCACTTTATAAATCAGCTAGCACAGATATGTCATTTTCTTTGCAGAAAGATAGAGAGGAAGTAAGCATCCTTTCAGTGACTGCAATCTGACTCGAAGAAATGGAGAGCAGCAGCTGCAACATAAAAGAAATCTAAAAATACTACTTAAATTGTTCATGATAACAATAATGCATAGAGATTGTTACCTTCCCCTCAGATTTTAGAACTTTTAGTAAGTATATCATCACCTCAGCAGTATTTTTCTTAAAGCTACATACTATGAAATGCAAAATAGAACCCAATACAAACATGAATTTAAATCTTCTTCCTGAACCTTGCAACACAGTTCAATTCAGAAAATTCCATGAGACAGAATAATTGCTGCATAAAACTTGAAGTGAAATAGGCCAAATTAATTTTTGGTTTATTTCTAGTGACTTCATCTAAGCTGTAGGCTTGAAGTGGATCCTGTACTTTATTAAGGTGTAATTAATCACCTAGCTGTCCTGTGTGGATTACTATTCTCCTTTCCACCATAGTAGGTTAAAAATTAAAGTCACTATGTTCTTTTCTTTTCATAATAAAAAATATTCTACATTGGCAAATTAGCACTGACAATCTAGGCATCTGGACTAGTTTCAAAGCAAAGAGATATACACATTTAATCTCAGGTTCAGGAAGTGGTATAGATTGAAGCTAACACTTCCAACTGTTCATGTTATACACTACATATAAACATATAAAAAAACACAGAACGGTTTGGATTAGAAGACAACCTTTCATAATCATCTAGTTCAATCGCTTGGACATAGGCAGAGATATCTTTCACTAGATATCTTTCTCAAAGCCCTATACGAACTGACTTTGAACACTTCCAAATATATATGAATGCACATGCATATCTCCATATATCTAGAATAATAGAATCATAGAAATATTTAGGTTGGAAAGGACCTTTAAGATCAAGTCCAACTGTATACCTAACACTGCCAAGTCCACCACTAAACCACAGAATCATGAAACCATTGAATGGTTTGGGTTGGAAGGGACCTTGAAGATCATTTAGTTCCAACACTCCTACCATGCACATGGCCAGCTGTCTCTGGTAGTTGTTACTTGTGTAAAGCCCCAACCAACTCGGCCCTGAACACTTCCAATGGTGTCCTTAAGTGCCATATCTATATATCTTTTAAATACCTCCAGGGATGGTGACTTCACACCCTGTACACTGCTGGCTCAGGTGTCTGTCAATCAACACTCCCAGGTCCTTTTCCTCTGAGCAGCTTTCCAGCTGTTCTTCCCCAAGGCTGTAGCACTGCATGGGGTTGTTGTGACCCAAATGCTGGACTCAGCACTTAGTCTTATTGAATATATGCAAACGCTTAGGGCAGACCAAATTTATAGTTGATTTTTGGTGCTCTACTCAGTCATATTATAATGGATGCATTTGATGTTATTAATCTACATTTTCTAAGTTTTTCTCTATAAACTCAAGTTGCTTCAGCATCTGTATTATAATATTATCTGTATTTAAATACTACTTCTGAATCCTCCACATGTAATCTTATATTTTACGTGCATCAACAATAGTGACATTTCATAGAATCATAGAATCATAGAATGGTAGGGTTGGAAGGGACCTTTAGAGATCATCTAGTCAAACCCCCCTGCTAAAGCGGGTCCACCTAGATCAAGTCGCATAGGAACATATCCTGCAGGTCTTGAAGACCTCCAAGGAAGGAGACTCTACAACCCCTCTGGGCAGCCTGTGCTAGGGCTCCCTCACCCTCACAGTAAAATAGTTTTTTTCTTATTTTAAGTGGAAGTTTTGGTGTTCCAGCTTCATCACATTACCCCATAACATTTCCTATGTTTTTATTTTGAAAATACTTTAACCACAAAAGGAAAAAAAAAACCATAATAACCTCATGCTTACTGTGCATCAGGGCAGCTCCATCTCTAATACTGAATCTGTCATTATTTAAAAGTCGTAGCATGTATGAGCTGTGGTAAATAATACATTGCTCACTCCTTCAGAAACACATTAAGTATAATTTTGGCAAGTAATTGGCTATTTCATATGCTTCAACTTTTCCCCAAATTGCAGGGAAGGTGAATGAGGAGAGAAAGAATTTGGCATTTATCTGTACTATATTGTACATGCCTTAAAATGTCTGTTAACTTTTACAACTCCAGAGCCTCACTTCAAACAATTTTCTACTAACACCAGATCCTTGAATTTTATGCCTTTGAAGACCTCATCTGGAATGCCTCCTTGAAATTGTTTCCATAGGCTATTTACGCTTTCACTTGCATTTCAATTCAAGAACTATGTCTTTGAAATGTCATTTATTAACCAGATGTGAAACAGTCATTTTCCCCATCTCTGTTTTGACCTTTTATTTCTCAATTCATTAGAAATGTGTTATTTTTATCTTTATGTTATTATAGTACTGTAGATTTACTATCTGCTTTATAAATATGAAGGAAAACATTGCTTTTTTAATAATAAGTAGCTCATGATCTGAAAGGGCAATAGATCATTAACATAAGTATTGCACCACACTCTTCATTCAACTGGTAGTCACTCAGTATCATCATGAAACACTTCAGAATTCTTGATATTATTTTTAGGATATGGCATTACTCAGGAACCAAGATGGGTACAGCTGAGCTAGAGAGGAGTTAAATATACTGCCTATCCCCTTTCATTTTCACTCTCCCACAGTTTAAGCCATTGTCTCAAGTATTTAGCCTGGATTCATTTTCAGCATGACCACGCTGCTGTGTCAACTCCCATGAGCAAGACACTCATAGAAAAGTTGATATCTACTAATTCAGCATAGACTCTGTAGAAGAAATGGCTCTTCAGAGGCAATTTAAGCTCAATTCTGTACACATGTACTTTAACTCACCTTCCCTCACGATAGTGTTCATGTACTATGAGTGACGTACAGGGGTGTTTTGCTGCTGGTTTAAAGTGACAGAGGGCAAAATTCTGAGTTGGAAGACTAGAAACAAATTCAATTGTTAGGAAAACTTTGAGGCTTATCTTCTAGTTCTTTTAAGCTCATGAGAAAACAAACAACACACAGAGCAATTCAGGATAAGCAGAAATTGAGCCTGTATTTGGCAGCAACCTCTTGTACAAGGATGAAGAATCATTTTTAATTCCCAAATACTTCTTGCTTCTTCTATACTGAGAAAACACTAACAAGGACTTGTGTTTTAACAGAAAAGAGTTGTTGTTTTGTTGTTGTTCATGATAATAAAGAAAAATTAAAGAGAAGGGGAACACTCTTCTTCACTCTGAAGAAGTGAAAAAGCCAAAAGAAATGAAAAAACCAAAGATGCAATCCAGATGCTTCAAGGGTTCTTTGACATGGAAACAGCAAAAAACATATCCCTCTAAATAATTTATTTTCTAACAAAATATAAGCATAGAAGCATTGAGTTCTCTCTTTGGACATCTTGCTGTCAGTACTTATAATTGGCACGAAAACTTGGAAAATTAGTTTCTAAGAAAGCAGTTTCCTGAAAGAAGGAAGTACTTTCTTTAGTGGCTTTTCTTTTTACTAACATTTTATTTCCCAGGCAAAGACAGTAAGAAAAAAAAATCTTCCTTCATGGAAAAGTTTTATACTCAAATATGGCTTCTTACCTTGTCTTAGTTATTACTGCAGCTTAGTACAATGATTATTACAGCATGCGTGCTTAGAAGTTCTTTAAAAGCTGAGCTGAATTGCAGTGCTTTTTCACAGCTCTTGTATAGTTGCGCTGTTTAAAACTAATAGAAGTATCTGATCAGCATTAGAAGTAGTAGAATACTTCAGTTCTTTGGTAACTTCCCTTTTGAACACTGTCAAATGTGTACTTTAGGCAATTAAGATGAATCTACTTAGAATTCATGAAAATCTTTTCCTGGGTCAGACTGGCCATTTTTATTGATTATTGGTTCCCGATTCAACGCTTTGCCTAACAAAGTACATTAATCTTCTTGGTTACTAATATGTACTGCACTTGTCTTGAGAACACGGTGTACAATATAGTTCAGACTGGCAACAGCTGCTTCCCTTTAAATACTTCTGCTTCTGGTCTTTATAATTTTTAAACTTTTGTATGCCTGAATGAGGCACAAAAAAAATTCACTTCACACTAAAAGACTCGGACCATTCAGAAATAGCTAGTCAACTACGTGACAGGACACATAGGTAACATGCCCAAATTCGTACACTACAGAAAGCCTAATTTTTAGGAAAAAAAAAGCGCTTTTCTAAACTTAGTTATTTGGATATATAAATTAATATCAAACAGTTTAACGGAATTGCCACCTTTTGATTTGAACAGTTTTTCCTTGCATTTTCCTTGCACAATTCAATTAGCATACTCTAAAAATTGTGATTTATACATAAAAGCAGAGATTACTTTGAAATAAATCAAACATCCCATTAAAGAAAGGATCAGATGAATAATTAGAAGGAAGAACAGACTTTTAGCACTTAGATTCAAATCCTACTTTCTAGGAAAGTGGTTTTCATTCAAATAAAACACACAGAAGAGAATGACTGCAGTATTTCCTTCTAACTAAAACAGCACTGGAAACTGCTGACAACTTACAGACTCTATTGCCTTAAGCAGGGGGATTGCACAGCTAATCAGAGATTTTGATTGCTATTAATTTGGAGAGCAAGGGACGGTGATTGCCTATGTACTTCCATTTTTTTTTTTTACAAAGTATCTGTTCTCCAACTTTACGAGCTATACTACTTTTACTGCAGTCAAGCTGTGATATTCCTCTTCGCTTCACTAAGGCAGTGTAGACCTGTCTAAACAAAGGGATATGGAAAGATAACTCATATGACTTGGGTGAAATATTTCAGAATAAAGATAAGTTGATTCTAAGGACAAATATTTGCACATTTTTTATTGTACAAAGCAATTATTTCCCCACCTAAAAGGTCATGAAATTAAGGTTAGTTTTGGACTGGATCACACAGGAAACCTGTTGTGTAAATCTCCTGGAGAGGCTGGCGTCATTGGATACAGGAGTCTGTAGCCTTCTGGTTATTTTGAATCTCACCTTTCTAAATTTAGTTGAACTCAGACTTAGCTGGATAATTGAATAAGCAACACAATAGCTCTTCAGTTTCACAACCACACACAAAGGTGAATTGTAATGGTAAGTTTATTGTTCAATATTACCACTTTTCTTTAATAAGAAGTTATTTTAAGACCTTTTCTTAAAGCAAGAGACCTAAGACAGAGAAATTATGTAAGGCCTAACATATGCACCATTAATCTAAATTTCAGCTGCCTTTGAAAATATTTCCACTCTGCTTTCAAAAAACCCCAACCAATCGAAACCATAACGAATCTTTTAGAAAGCCCAACACTATTTCCATACTATTCCACACTATTTCCATAATTTTATTGTTTTTTCCAAATATGATTAAGAACAGAGAAAAATGTAGATGTCATAGGAAAAAAGATAAGCATAATGTGTAATGTTCATAACCATGGCATATTTTGGGCAGAAAACCTAGCAGGTCCCTCAAAAGGCAAATCAACATATGCACCAAATGCAGACACTAATTTCATTTCAAAGGCTGAAAGACTGTGTGAAGAGGGGTACAATTGCATTTTTTGGCTCCTTTCACCATCACAACTGGCTGGAGCTGTGTTAGGTTCTGCTTATTTATATCCAGCAAACTAGAAAAGCAGTTTAGCTGCTGGTAGAGCTGATTTGCCACACTGACAGTTTTAACACCACGTAATTAAGATCTGCTTCACAGAATGTTGCCAGAGATGGATGAGATAACAGCAAAATAAATAAGACTGAGAAAGGTGTCAAGACACAATAGGTGTTTTGGATGAAAATTATGAGGTCTGAGGTATGTCCTCAATACTGAGAAATGACATGGATAGAAAGAGGAAAGGAAATACAATAACTTCCTTTGCCCTCAAAAGTGCTCTTCTCTCTATAACCCTTCTTTTCAAAAATTACCATTCTATGATTCTATGATTCTATGTCCTTAATGAATTTTCACTTCAGAAATACTTACCTGATGTGAAAGCATAGGGAGAGGCAATGAAGAAATCATACCTTCACAGCAGGGGAAGAAATGCAGACCAGGTGCAAAGGACAACTAAGGGTGTACTCATAAGAGTAGGAGACAGAAACATGGGTAGCAATGATAAGGGAATTGCCATTCGTGGGCTGTGAAACTCATTCTAGGATAAGGACTGACATGAGCCTCACTTCTAGCTCCTGCTCTTCAACTGATGAGTGCAGCGCTTGCTTAAAAACACAGAACATTAAATCAAGTTGAGAATTCAGAAGAAAGAAAATTAAATAAAAGAAAAAGGCAGGTTAAAAGTTTGTCATCAGCACATACACAGCTGTTTTTACAAGTTTAATTAATAAAAAATCTATAACTGTGAATTGATTTCACTATATACTAAACCAAAATGAAGCGGCTAATTAGTAAACTAAATCTCTTCTGGTCTGTATGGTATGACTTTCTATTGAAGTTAACTTCAAAGGCTTTCTTTAAAAATATGAACACCAAACATTTTTTTGAACAACAAAGGAATATCCTTTGATAGCAAAATGGTGTTGTCCTATATTTGTAATATTTAATTCTTATTTGATAATTCTCAAAGGAATTATAAAAGACCCAAGGAAAGAAGGATGCTGTAATTAAATGATAAACTAATAACTTAAGTCTGACAATATTGATGCAAGTTCTGAAAATATAGATGTTTCCTCATTTTAAAATTAATCTGATTTTATTTATCCAAGGAAGATCTACAGCATTTTCAAAGATGGTCTCATTAATATACATAAAGAAGTCATATTTCCATTTATACAGTCACCCCTGAAAAACAGTAAAATATAGAAATTCTATCTATTTTATAAGCATGAGGTTTATATGATTGTGACTAGATCAAGTATTGAGAAATTTATTTCCCTTTAGTGAAAGGCATCACTTCATTTATGGCTACTGAAATGCATCTGAAACTGAAGAACTATTTGCAAAATATCATGAGCTATACACTCCCAGTGTATTTTTATCCTGTATAAATTCTTTGAAGTGAACTGTTGGCACCAACATACTGAATTAATATGCTATTATAAATACCAATGAAGTAGAAACTCTTTAAACCTATATGTCCAGTTTTGGTTGAGTTTTATTTTTAGCAGATGAAACTTGGTGTGTCTGTAAATTAGAACATGTCCTCCAAATGCTTCTTCTTATTATCACACTGGGTTTTTTATACCTCCTTGAAGAACAGGGCCCACTGAAAATGCATTACCACAATATGTGATTCAGTATTTGCATTGTGAATTCAGCTGGAGTCTTGAACATTTAAATGACCTAAGCTTTGAGCTATCATCAATGACTGTCTTAAAATTATACGAATCACCTCCTGTTGATGTCTTTCTCTACTGATTATAAAGTGCCTAAGGTGATCAGCTCCTATCAGCACATTTAATTGCCAGGCTCCTAAGACAGACAAATAAATTTCATTCCTTCTGTGTTTATGTCTGCACAAACACACCTACACCTATTTATTCTTGCCTTCATTCCAGTCCCTAAGGCTTTTAAGTTAATTTCTCATTAATACCAGTGCAAAGAGTAAAAACATTTAAATTAAAATTGCATCCATCACTGCCACATGTCTCATTCTAAGCCATAGTTACAGTCAATTATTCACCCTTTGCATACCTCGTCTTATTCTTCTCTTAAACAACCAGCAGTATTAACTTTACTGGTTATATCTTAATGATTGATGTGGAACTCAGGTGGTTGAACTAATTGATGTTGATGAGTTGTGCCTTGCAAGGGAAGTCAAAGACAACAAGAAGGGCTTCTTCAAATACGTTGCAGACAAAACTAACACTAGAGGCAATGTAGGCCCGCTGCTGAATGAGGCAGAGGCCCTGGTGACAGAGAACACAGAGAAGGCAGAGTTACTGAATGCTGCCTTTGCCTCTGTTTATACTGCTGAAGATTGTGCTCTGGAGCCCCAGACTCCAGAGGAAGCCAGGTTAGAGGAGGAATATTGTTTGGTTGATGAGGAGTGGGTTAAGGATCATGCATAAATCCATGGACCCTGATGGGATGCACCTGCAGGTGGTGAGGGAGCTGGTGGAAGTCATTGCTAAACCACCCTCTCTGTTATCTTTAATAAGTCATGGAGAACAGGAGAAGTGGCTGAGGACTGGAGGAAAGCAAATGTCACTCCAGCCTTCAAAAAGGTTAAGAAGGAGGAGCTGGGTAACTACAGACCGATCAGCCTCACCTCCATCCCTGGAAAGGTGATGGAATGGCTTATCCTGGGTGCTGTCTCCAGGCATATAAAGGACAAGAGGGTCCACTCAACACGGTTTCATCAAAGGGAAGCCATGTTTGACCAACCTAATACCCTTTAATGAACATGTAACCAGGTGGATAGATGGTGGTAGTGCAGTGGATGTGGTTTATCTTGATTTCAGTAAAGCATTTGCCACCTCCTCCCACAGCATCCTCGCAGCAAAACTGAGAAACTGTGGTCTGGATGATCAGATAGTGAGGCAGATTAACTGGCTGAAGGGAAGAAGGCAGAGTTGTGATCAATGAGGCAGTGTCTACTTGGAGGCTTGTGTCTAGCTGAGTCCCTCAGAGGTCGGTGCTGGAGCCGGTACTATTCAATATATTCATTAATGATCTTGATGAGGGAACAGAGAGCACTGTTAGCAAGTTTGCTGATGATACTAAACTGGGGGGAGTGGCTGACATATCAGAAAGCTGTGCTGCCATTCAATAAGACCTGGACAGGCTGGAGAGATCTGTGGGTAGAATCATAGAATCAAAGAGTGTTAAGGGTTGGAAGGGATCTTTAGAGATCATCTAGTTAAACCCCTCTGCCGAAGCAGGTCCACCTAGGTGAGGTAACATAGGAACATGTACAGGCCGGACTTAAAGACCTCGAAGGAAGCAG
>WBNH01007500.1:120685-154067 GCA_013401255.1 Urocolius indicus
GAGAGTGGTTCTCCTTCCCCTCTACTCTGCCCTTGTGAGACCACATCTGGAATATTGTGTCCAATTCTGGGCTCCTCAGTTCAAGAAGGACAGGGAGCTGCTGAAAAGAGTTCAGCCCAGGGCCACAAAGACGATGAAGGGAGTGGAGCATCTCCCTTATGATGAAAAGCTGAGGGAGCTGGGGCTCTTCAGCTTGGAGGAGACTGAGGGGTGATCTCATTAATGTTTACAAATACATAGAAGGTGGATGTCAGGAGGATGAAGCCAGGCTGTTCTCAACAATGGCCAATGACAGGGCAAGGGGCAATGGGTACAAGCTGGAACATAAGAAGTTCCAAAGAAACATAAGGGAAAAACGTCTTCACTGTGAAGGTGATGGAGCACTGGGACAGGCTGCCCAGATAGGTTGTGGAGTCTCCTTCTCTGAAGACATTTCAAACCCACCCGGATGAGTTTCTGTGTGACCTATTCTAGGTGGTCCTGCTCTGGCAGGAGGGTTGAACTAGATGATCTTTTGAGGTCCCTTCCAACCCTTAAGATTCTGTGATTCTGTGGTGCAGACAGCATAAATAGTACATTGATTTACAGTATGGTTTTTTAATGTGAAAAAGCAATTTCAGTACCAGCACTACTACAGACAATTTTCCAAGTGATCTGCAAAAGTACACCGATTCATATATATCCAGTGGTATTACTGTCCTTTCATTTAAATGATGTCCGTTACTAATGTTTTTTGTTGAATACATTTGCATAATCACAATCTACAAAAAATGAGTATGTTTGTAGCATTCACTATGTGTCTTGTATACACAATTATCTGTCTCAATAAAAGCTCTTAACTGGTTTATGAAAACACAGCACACTCACATGTGGAATGTTCTTCTTGGAGATTAAGATTATCAAAGCAATCAAGTGGATTTAGTTCCATTGAATGAAAGAATTAGGCAAAAAACAATTCTTGGAATTGCTAAAGCATAGTACATCATTACTTCCAAGGACTAGGGAGTATTCTAGAAATGTGTTCAGCATTAAAGATAAGTAGTAAATTTCTTGCAGCTAGAGTAAATCTAAGGATCTCCTTTTTTTCATTTTACAACTAGTTTCTCCCACACACCCCTAAATCTTCATGTTTTTTAAGGAGAAATACTTATGCAAATGTCTTTTGCCTTATGAGTTTGTGGTATTTTTGTTTCAAGACTGTTTGGCATTTAGATTTCTTTCAATATGTCACTTTTAATGACTGCCAAACCCATGTTGTTTATTCACAATATTAGAGATTAAATCTTTTTCCAGTACACTCAGTGGCAAAATGCTTGCTGAGTTTGATGGTGCCAGGGTTCTACTGTTTTCCTTCTGCACTTTCCACAAACAGAAAGAAAATCTGGAGGAACAGAGTGAAAAAAAACTGGTTGTCAAATGCCCTGTCCTCATCACCTGTTCTATGAGGGACAGGTAGAAGAAAATCTTCAAGCATTAGTGCTTGGCTTTACTCAGCTCTGCAGAACACTGAGAAGCCTCCACCAATTTTCTTTTCAGTCTGAGAACAGTGAATTATCCTCTTTTGCAGCACCATCACTGAATAACAACCTGTCTCAGAACAGTCAACCGAAAGTCTGGAAAGCCAAAGTTGGTATTTCTGTACCATATACAACTTGCTTGCAGAAAGATCATTGCTTCTGGTTTAGTTTTAGTTAACTGAAAGGCATTCTCAGCTGCAATAAACTCTGCTCAGTCTGCTGTATGCCTCAGGTTTTCAGAATTTGCTTGTACCAAAATTTTGCTTAACCAATAAGCTTATCTTTGAGTGTGTGGTGGTGAGGTTCATGAGTAAAGATAAAGACAGGGAGATCACTTAGTAATTAGCATCACAAGCAAAACAGACTCAACTTGGGAAGAAATGGTTTGATTTATTAAAGAACAATGAAAACAGAGCAGGAAAATGAGAAAATATAACCGTATCTTAAAAAACTTTTTTCCAGCCCTCCTTTTTCCATGAACTCTCCTTCATTCCTTCCCTGCCAGCGGCGCAGGTGATGGCAAATGGGGGTTGCGGTCAGTTCATTATAGATGCATGCTGCTGCTGCTTGCTGTCAGGGAGAGGTCTCCTCACACTTCCCACTGCTACACTGTGGGGTCCCTCGCCACGGGAGACAGTCCCTCATGAACTTCTCCAGTGTGGGTCCTCCACATGGGCTGCAGCTCCTCACGAACTGCTCCAGCATGAGGCCTCCCATGGGGGCAGCTCCTCACACCCTGCCCCAACGTGGGTCATCCACCCAGAGAAGAGTCCTTCAGATACTGACTGCTCCAGTTTAAGTCCCTCACAAGATCACAAGTCCTGACAGCAAACCTACTCTGGCGTGGGCTCCTCTCTCCCCACAGACTCCCAGATCCTGCCAGGAACTCGCTCCAGGGTGAGCTTCCCACGGAGTCACAGCCTCCTTCAGGCATCCACCCACTCTGTCGTGGGGTTCTCCATGGGCTGCGAGTGGATCTCTGCTCCCCGTAGACCTCTGTGGACTGCAAAGGCAGGGGCGGCCTCACCATGGTCTACATCATAGTTAACAGAGCCAGGCTTCCAGGTGCTTAGGCTTCCAGGTACTTAGGCTTCCAGGGCCTAAGCACCTCCATGAGAAAATATAACCGTATCTTAAAAAACTTTTTTCCAGCCCTCCTTTTTCCATGAACTCTCCTTCATTCCTTCCCTGCCAGCGGCGCAGGTGATGGCAAATGGGGGTTGCGGTCAGTTCATTATAGATGCATGCTGCTGCTGCTTGCTGTCAGGGAGAGGTCTCCTCACACTTCCCACTGCTACACTGTGGGGTCCCTCGCCACGGGAGACAGTCCCTCATGAACTTCTCCAGTGTGGGTCCTCCACATGGGCTGCAGCTCCTCACGAACTGCTCCAGCATGAGGCCTCCCATGGGGGCAGCTCCTCACACCCTGCCCCAACGTGGGTCATCCACCCAGAGAAGAGTCCTTCAGATACTGACTGCTCCAGTTTAAGTCCCTCACAAGATCACAAGTCCTGACAGCAAACCTACTCTGGCGTGGGCTCCTCTCTCCCCACAGACTCCCAGATCCTGCCAGGAACTCGCTCCAGGGTGAGCTTCCCACGGAGTCACAGCCTCCTTCAGGCATCCACCCACTCTGTCGTGGGGTTCTCCATGGGCTGCGAGTGGATCTCTGCTCCCCGTAGACCTCTGTGGACTGCAAAGGCAGGGGCGGCCTCACCATGGTCTACATCATAGTTAACAGAGCCAGGCTTCCAGGTGCTTAGGCTTCCAGGTACTTAGGCTTCCAGGGCCTAAGCACCTCCTCCCCTCCTCCTTGGTGCTGACCTTGGTGTCTGCAGAGATGTTTTTCTCACATTCTCACTCCTTTCTTCTTCTTAGGTTTTCAGTATCTATGCAGCAACTTCTTCCCCTTCTCTGGTATGTTAATCACAGAGATGTTACCTCAATCACTAATTGGTCAGGTGCAGGTCCATCTTAGAACTGACTGACACTGGCCCTATCAACTATAGGTGAAGTTTACGGCAGCTCTTCTCTGTCACTCCCTGGCTACCAAAACCTTGCCCAGGAAAAACCATTACAGAGTGGTTATACAGAGGTAGATACGGATAAAGCCTATCTGATATCTAGCAGTGCACAAACCATTGTTTACAAAAAGAGCTGTATTGGAGCTATTCTGACTCCACAAAAACATACAACAGGTGGGCACTCAGCAGAAAATCAAGACCTGTACCAGAAGAAATGGTTCAGTTGATTATCTTCCAGAGAAACATGGGATTGCTCATCCATAACTTGCTCAGAGGGCTTTGTTTCTGCTCTGTTTCAGTAGCTGATAGGACTAATGGTGTATATATATATATACATGCATGCCTGTGAAAGAAGCAGCATGTTTATCTTTCTGGTTCTGATTGAGTGACAGGATCTAAATGGTCAAGAGACAGTAGGTCTAAACAATGAAGTTTAACCAGCCTCAGCTAAAGACAGCCAGCATAGACTAAAGTTTGCTGAACCTTGGTAGGAGAAGAAAGAAATTAGGATCTGTGAATGGATCTGTTGGTGGTGGATTCTAAGTTATGCAGTATTGGGAAATTTTACATTGGGCAGATGATGAAATGGAGCAAGTCAGGGTAAAACCTGTAAGACTTTTCTTGCAAACAACCATGAATAGCCAGTGAGAGACAGTTTCTCAGTAAAAGAGAAATGGCTTAGAAGATACCAAAGAAAACTGAGAAGACATCCAAGATGATGGCTCTGAGCCAACAGGATAACAGAGTGGATGGCAAAACCATATGCAGATAAAGACAGCATGAGGGAGAGGATTGAGTGTACAGTCAGCTTTCACTAATTAGTGTTCAGGTTCTTCCTCTGAGCTATCTAGGGTCCTACAGAGGGAGATAGAGGCCAGATATAAAGGAGCACAGTACATACACTGCCAACTCTGCTATGTTAGCAGTGTCTATAGTAAAACACCTTCTCAAATCAAGCCCAGTAGTGCATTTATCTGCTTTCTTCAGCTGAATTTTTCTGAAGTGAGAAGAGGAAATGATTTATATACACTCTGGGTACTGTGCAATTAATAAAATGTCACCACATAGATTACATACACCAGGTGGCATTAACAGCAAAATAATGTATGGCATTTAAAGTATGATGTCTCAAGCTGATATTCAAAGGATGAAGTGAAGACAAATGAAAATGAGTGATTGTGGAAAGCAATCACGAAAAACCCTGAAACATTGCTATTTACATAATCAAATAGCATGTTGTGGGTGTAGGCGTATAAAAATAATAAAAAAAACCCTATATCGAAAGTACCTGATGAATTGTAGCATCATAGAATGGTAGAATGATAGGGGTTGGAAGCGACCTCTAGATATCCCCTAGTCCAACTCCTCTGCTAAAGCAGGACTGCCTTGAGCAGATCATGCAGGAACGTGCCTAGGTGGGTTTTGAAAATCTACAGAGAAGGAAACTCTACCCCCACCCTGGACAGCCTGTGCCAGGGCTCCCTTACCCTCACAGGAAGGAAGTTTTTCCTTACGTTAAGGTGGAACTTTTTGTGTTTCAGCTTATGTCTGTTATGTCTTGTCCTATCATGAGACTCTCTGGAAGTTTGCGGTCACTTTTGAGCTAGGGAGCCCAGACTGGACACAGTACTCCAGATGAGGCCTAAAGAAGTACCTAAGTTAAATGCCCACTTGTGCCCATAGAAGCAAGTGGGTATTGTGTGCTAGGAAGGAATATCCTAGTGTTTTGCCAATTGTCCTGGGAAAACGAAGCCCATATAGCAGTTCTGCATTGAGCTGTGGCACGTGGATCAAGACTGCTTGTGTAGACTAAAGGCAAAGTTGGGGAAAGAATCTAATCTAGCAGTATGCCAGTTTTTCACTTGCACTTCATTTTTGTCTTTCTCATCCCATGAAAGAGTAGATGAAGTATCCCACACTTATCAGAATTATTTTCTAGCCTTTTGTTCATGTTGGCCTGACAAAGGCTCCAGCCATTGGAGGGCATTTCCCTGCTACCACACAGACTCTTCCACAGAATCTGTAACATTCATTGTTGGCCATAAATTGTCTCTTACTTAATTTTATCTTGGTCACACTTGCTTGTACAATCTACACCCTGCTCTTCCCTATCTAGTTTTCTGTCTTCTCTAATCACGCCTTTAAAATACTTAGTGTTAACAACCAGGCATGTTTGTTTTCTGCAGCTAAGTATTGTATTGTATCGTATCTTTTTTGCCTTCATCTTATGAAAGAATGTGTTAAAAACTTTTCACCTGAGGAAAATTCATTTTCTGGTATCATCTGGTACTTTTACTCTGTTAAAGGAATGAAAGCTGAGACTTAATAACAAAAACTGATCACCATATCAAGTCTGCTTAATTTGGACCTGATCTTCAGTTAGTTCTCCCTAAAACAACAATCAAGCACAGCTACCTCAATTCTGCACAATTCCCTGAAGTCAGAAAAGTTTTTGTATCCTTGAGTAACCTCACTTGCCCTGGTATCAAACTTGAGAGGATGCAATGCATGATCTCAGAATCAGACCATAAAACAATTGTTCTGGTGAGTCACAACACAACCCTTGCATTATTTTGGACATTCTGAACTGAAAAAAATGCAGATAAATAATTGTACCTGAAGGACACAGGGATGCCACATGGGCTCTGAAGAAAAAAAGGGCCAAGTAAAGTGGCTATGATCAATCTGTTCTGGAAAAAGAAGTATGAAAGGCTACAGCCCATGTGAGATGGCCTCAGGACCAGGTATTTATCCTGGCCCTCTTGAACTAGAATAACAAAGTCAATGAGTCTGTAAAAGGGAATGTACTCTGTTATTGTGACAGTTCAGTTTTGTACACTGTCTGAAAGCTCTGAGACAGTTTGGGATTTTTTTTTTGTATGGAAGTATTAAAATAATAGACAGAAGAAAAAGATCTCGAATTTTAAAGTACTCACTCTCAGTACTAAACTAAACCTCAAAATCAAGGGCTAGAAATCAAAGTACATCCATGACAAAGAAGGAGTGCAAACATGTGCTGTCAGTTCACGTACAGTATACATGAAGGAACTCAGCGTCCTTCCTCCACAAGCCACTTTACTAGCTTACCTCTTCATCCCTGTCGGGCCTCAAAGATAATCTTTTAAAAACTCTGACGGAAGCATAGGAAAGAAAGAGTATCCAAGGAAAGGAAAGCAAAACTGTAAGGGAAGCAGCATGAAAAATTGAAATTACTGCATTGCAGCCTTCCACTTGTTAAAATGCACAGGTCAGTTGAAGATGCTTTTCTCTAGCTGGCACTTTCAGAAATCACAAAGCATGAAGGATGTAGACTTTGACATGACAGTCCAAATATTTCTCTATATAGCAACTGCATTTATGTCAAGAAAATCACTCATATAAAAAAAAAAAAAACAATTCTCAAAGCTCTAGGTATCTTCTACTGATTTCAGTAGAATTTATTAAATGCAAAATAGTTACGGAAATTCTGTATGCATGCTTGCTGAAGCCAGATGTAATTTTGCTTTAAGTATGCACATCAAAAATATAATATAGATTACTATGGCCTACTGGAGAAAGAGGAGGTAAAGACTTTGGCTTTAGAGATACATCCCCCCAAAACTGGCACACCTGAAATAGGGAAGTAAACACCATGCACTCTGATGCACTCTGTAGAGTGATGGGAAACACCAGATTCAGATCTGCCGCTTCCCTTTGGCAATGCCCATTTCTACTGGCTCCGTGCCACTATGAGCCTGCCACTGACATCTGTTAAGGGCTTAAAGACACGTGAGATTAATCAGGACCACAGTGATTCTCGGAAGAGTTAGATTCAGTGTTCAGAATATCAAAAATATAATAAGAAAGGGCAATGACTTTTTCTTGCAGATTTTTTTTGGTGAGACATATTTATGAAGAATTGTAAACAAATATTTCAATCTGAATATGAAATAGCCAATTAAAAACTTTAGAATTTGGTGAAAGCTGTTTGTTTAAATAACTATTAGCTCAGACTCATCCCACTTACTCTTAGGACTTTCACTGAGGTGCTGAGAAGGCCAGTTTATGAAGCCTTCCTGTGATAATGAAAAAAACACAGATAATGCAAGAGCCAATTCAGCATTCCCAACATGTGAATTATCTTTAGATTCATAATGGGAATCACTCTCTCCACTGACTACTGAGGAACTCAAAGGATTAGAGACCTAAACAGTTGCAAAAAGATATTGAAAAGTGATTTATTTTTTTAGAGTTTCAAAAATCAACAAAGAACATCTATAAAGATCAATCTAATAACCTACAGAGCTGTAGTACATGCTGTTCTTTGCAGTCCTAGTGAAAAGAGACTTTTCTTTGAGAAACATTATAAATATGGAAAATATTGTGGGGGAAAACAACTTGCACAAAGAAAAAAAATCCCTGCTAGTTTTATTCTACGACTCTGCAGTCTTCCACTTTGCTCAGATTTGTCATCCAAGTTACAGCTCTCAAGAAAGTCACGCTGCTGCTGCTGCCTCCAACACTTTGATTGCTGTAATTGTGCTAAACACAAAACCCCTACGTGACAATTTAAATACCTGTTTTCAGTTTGATGGGATTTGAAACATTGGACATATTTAACCCCAGAAATAATTTTTTTCTAATGGAAATTGAGCTGAACTTTAATTTTAGTGGAATTACTGAATACTTTCTATAATCCACTGACACTGATGTGCCCCAGTATTTCTAGGGGCAAATTGTTACTATATGCTATACTGAAGACCACCACTGAAAAGAATGCTACAAAAATGGTCTAACCTGTCTATTTAGATCAGAGTAAAAAGATTGAGGGTAAAATAAAAAAAAAAATATCTACAGAGCTGATGCATATTTTTATCATGGGAGATTTTTAGCTTAATTTCACCATGATTTTGGAAGAACTGAATGTGGCTACTTAATGTCATTTATTGCTGAACTGTACAGGCAATGAGGGTCAAGATTTAAAAAAATTTCTTATGCAAAACTTCTGCATAGCAGAGCAGAAAGCTTTTCTGGGGCCTCATTTGAAAAGTAGGAGTTACAAAAAAGATTCTACTTTCAGCTTGTCCAAAAATAAGACAGTTCAGAGACACTAACTATTAGTGTCAGCCAAGGCTTCCATAACTATGACATACAAAGATTTTTGAAAATCCACCACCTCAGACAGATTCTAAATACTAGTTCCTAGATCTTCCAAGGAGATGCCAAAGGCCTGATGTGCCATCCTTATAAGGAAACCCATTCCCTTTAATAAGCTTAATCATAGATTAACACCTTTGTGCTTCACCTTTGCGATGGGATTCTGATCCTTTAAGTCTGCAGGAAAATAACATGTTCAAGCTGAGGAAGTCATGTTTGTGAAATGTCTTTGTTCAAATGCAAAACAGTGAAATCAATAACATGTTCTCCTTTTTTGTTTAGTTTCTGTAGTTGGATTGCAACAAACTGTGGTGAGTAATTTACTTTGACTGCAATGAACAAGACTGCAGTTCAGCAAGTAAATGGAAAGCTATGGAGAATACACTAAGAAGAGATAAAGAACTATGTCTCAAAATCATTGTTAACGTCGGTACAATGGTTATAAAGGAAAAGAAGGCAGACAAGTAATAAAGAGGAGAGGAAGGAAACAAGGAAGGAAACAAGGAAGGAAGGAAAGAAGATGATTGTATGCCTTGCAGAAGGGAACTATGCATGCAGCTCTGCACCCCCTTGATATTACTTTTATTTTAGATGCATGTGTACAATAGCAGAGAAATAGAAGCATAGACAAAATGCCAATAGGAATCTAATAATCATTAAGTTAATTAATGTTTGTTAATGCCAAAATGTTATCTCTGGAACATCTGAAAGTTGTCTTGAAAGTGATAGCCTTGTGACCAAATACATTAATCTCTTTTTAACAGTCCTCCCTGATACTCAGTCTATTTCCCATTCTGAAGTTTCCTCATCACTGATATTCTATTTGTATATACAAGGGCAAACACGAATCAACCATTCCTCACACTTGCTGTTTATTATCCTTAGATACTCATGTAACTTGCTCCTACAAGATGTTCTGGAGACTAAAACGATAAATAGGTTAAAAAAAGCTAGAAAGATTGATAGGTGATAGATTCCTGATGGCTAATAACGTAACAGCCCAAAGTTAACAATCACTTCATGAAGTCCCTAAATTGGGATTGTTGGAATCCAAGACAGAGAATGAAGCTACAAATGGATATCCAGAAGCTCAGAGAAGAATGATCTATATATATGCTAATAAAATAGAATATATATATATGCCTATTTCTGCTACCGGCTGACTCTTTAGACATGGCAAATGTAGCTTTTGTCTGCTATTTTTATGCTTTCTCTGACATCTACATCATGCGGCTTACTATTTTCCAGTATGCAGACAATGTATAGGGGCAATTTATGTTTGGTTCTCCAGTTCTATGAGATTATCTTTTAAGTTCTTATCAGAAAAACATAGTGGTTCTCAACACTACAGGAGCAGCTCATTTACATTACAGTCGCCCTGTCTCCTCATTCCTCTAGTTAAATGGACTGTAATAATTTCATCTGTCTGAATTCATAAACTGAACTGAATACCAGTTTATGTTACCAGATGAGACAGTGAAATGAGGTGTCTCAGGAGTAAACTCACTGCCTCTTCAGCTGCCATTGTTACTGTGGTTAAAGCCTCTAAAAGGGGCAAGCAAAAAGCAGAGGATGGTAGACCTTCATCTGAAATGGCATAAAGTTTAATCTGAGCATATTTTTAACAACAGTACATTTTGTGAATCCCCAACCAGACTCAGAGTTAGCCAGATGTTAGAGCTTCTATGTCTATCATTCATTCATTACTCCATTCAATGCACTTTCACCATTTTCCCCTTACTTAAGTGGAAAATTCTTGAAGTCCCTCTTTCTTTTTTTTCTTTTTTCATTTAATAACGCCAAGCATTTACAAATTTCATAGAATCATAGATTTACTATCTTCCTATAAATAACTGAGGATAGGAAGGTTGGATAGGACTGGATTTTATTCTGCATGTTCTTTGGCCACCCTTTTTAGGTTTCTCTGAAGAATTGTCCATTCCACCTTATTTCTTTCAACATTTTTACCTCACTAAAAAGACCAGCTTGCTTTTACATTACACTTTGCATACTCTGCTCCTAAAACTCCTAAGTAAAACTAATATGGTTGTTTTCAGTAATGTTCCAGTGCCAAGTACTTCAATGAACTATCCAAGCTTCTGTTAACTGATAAAATTTCTAGGCTTTCTAAACAAGAATAGAGGATAGAAAAAAAGAAGCAGATTTTTTTTTTATGACAGCCTCAGAATTTTAGGACTTGGAATCAATTTAATCTACTCTGAATAAATTTACAAAATATTCTCAAATAATAAATTAATCAAATAAAAACTTAGTTTTAGCTGGCTGAAAGAGATTTTTCTTTTCCTGTATGAGAGGCCTTCAGTTAATTGGAAAAGATGTACTATATATGTATTTAGTTTAATGAAAGCCACTGTAGGTAAGAAGAGAATAGGACTGAGTAGGCAGGTCTTCTGTTTGATTCCAAAGTTACACTAAAGAGCAAATTAGTATGTAAATAGACTACCACCACACTTTTATGTTTCACCAATAACAACTTCCCATGAAAGAGGAGAAAATGCACTTGTGCTCTCTCCTGTTATTCCTGCAGTGAAAATCCCTAAGTAAGTACTGTTCCATCTCATTTCTCTCTCTCTCTCATTCTATATATCCATGATGGAACTGCTAAACCACTCAATTCCTGCTTCTCTATCCATGCGTCCTCCACCCTCCATACATTTTCTGTCTTTCAATATTACTTTTGATCTTTTTTGTCTCTCCTTCAAGGTTCTCTAGAATTCTGTAATTGTACAGAAGTCTGTAACACCTTTGGACAACATTGTATATCATGAAGGACTTTCTTTTTGAGGCCAAAAGACACAACCAAATTTCTGACAGCAATCATATTCAAGACTGCTGTAATCACAATAATGTTGCTTGCTTGCTCAGATCATAGTTTTGTGACCTTCTACTTCTTCCTTAGATGTAGTACATATTGACTAAAAGTGAATACAGTATTTTTAATTGTTGAAGATTTCACTATCAGAGTACAACTGCACCTAAGTGTGTGAGCAAGTGACTGCTTCCATTCATGCTGACACATCACACACAATGTTCCCAAGCTTTTTTTCAAAACATCGTTCCATATCCAGCTGTGTGTTTCATTTTCTGCTGGACATATGACTCCAAAATATTAGCATGATGAGGGAATTGCTGTCTGCCTCATGTTTCCCACAGGAACCACAGATTCAGACTTCCTCTCTGTTCATTACAAAGCTATGAATTGAGAAGACTGAAGATGTCATTATTTGGTTAGAAACAGCAACCACAGTTTCACAGAAGACAACGTGAGGTGAATCCACAGTTTCACAGAAGATATGAGGTGAAACTTTCCAGTTCATCTTTAAATGAGTATGTGTATTTTGCAAGTCTTTGTGGACAGGAAGACAAAGAGAAGGAAGGAGTGTTAAAAACATCAACTGCCTCTAGAATTAACAGGAAAGGAATAATAAGAAACACAGTGTGCCTTTAATATGACATTAAAGGGGTAACTACCTGCTCCAAGTTTTTCAAAAGATTTTTTCTGGAACCTGGTGCTCAGTTTTACTCTATTTGTGAGCTTCCTACTGTGCTCGTAGGAGTAAATCATTGTAGGCAGGAAGTTCTAACATGCTACAATATGTTAAAGTAATATCAACAACAGGAAAATAATGTGGCAATGCGGGAGCCTCAGTATGCGTTCATGCCAAATGGTTCACGTTGAAGTGGAAAACACAAAGATTATATTTCAGTGACAAAAGAAAACCAATATTGAAAATCGATGTCAGTCATGGGGAACAGTGAGAATAAGTAACAAAAGACAACAAAGAACCTTTGGGAACACTGAAAAGAAAAATGTAAGAAATATAAAACCATTATATTGAAATAAAAGCTTCTTTGCCTCACATTAAGATAGAATTGCAAGTCAAAATCAGAAACCATGCTGATAGTATGTTGCCCCTTCCAATCACTTTTAAAAAATCTAAAGACTTAGTTAGTTGTCCAAGTTCTTTGAAAACGCAAGACTAATGCCTATCTTTCTTGCCTATCTCATGGTTTAGTCTTACTCAACTTTTATTTACTATGGTCCTGTTTACAAGAGCCTCTTACAGATCTCAGATCTGTAGGCACATGCTGGTTCTGCTCTGTCTGTACGCCATGTGCCCAGTGGAAAGTCAAGATAGGCTCTCAGAAGAAAGAAACAGTACATTGGTGAGCACAGTGGCACTCACCTGTCCAGCAGTTTAGACATACCAAGGCACATTACTCACTAGGTAGGATTCTGAAGCCCCTTTGCAATCCCCTCTTTGCAGATCAGCTGTGACAGAAGTGTAAAGACCTGGTTAGCCTGCCTATTTGCCTTACCTAACTGAGCAGTTTGGTGCAACAATGACACCTTTGTGTGAGACAAAGTGAGTTACAAAGGCTCTGCACAGAGCCTATCTCTCTCTGAAGTCTTGTTTGCTCAGGAGTAACACTATATGTTATTGCAATGTTCTACCTAGGCAAGGCTTGCCAGACTGGAACCCCTGACCTTGTCTGTGGGAACAAGCATGACTGTACAAAGGCCAAACCAATAAAATCCAACAGACCCATCTAGTCTATGTGAAGTGTCTTTCAAAACTTGTGTTACAGATTTTTTTATGTTACACATCACATACAAATCACGGTATTTTCTTCTATCACCCCTTGCTTTAGAGAGTTGAATGTATCTATTTGCCAGCTTTGCACAAACCCATCCTAATGGAGTGACTCTCAAGTAGTAAGTAGGTTTAAACACCACAGTCACCAAATCTGTGGGGGATACCCTTTTTCACCATAAGGAACGTGAACTAGAGCAAAGATGCCTATTAAGTAGTTTTCTCAAGGTCTACAGGAAATTTGTGCTTAGCCAACAAATCAGCCTCAGATCTCCAGAGTCCTCTTCCATTCCCTTAGCTGCTAGCATATTTCCTCTCCTGATGCACAAAATAGTTTGTTGAGGAAGTAAATTCTAAATAACTCAATAAACGGAATAAATGGAGTTTTACCAAAGCACAGACTCAGACTCATGTAATTGTTAAAACAGAACTTTTAATAATGTTCTCTTTCCTATTTGGAGCAGTAATATTTACAGAGTCCAAAGAGGAATTAATAAAACCAAACTTACTGTGAAATTTAATTAAAAAGATACAGGGCAATAATAAAGAGTCTTCACTACCTTTTTCTAAGAACTCTATCCTTTCCAAAATATTAAATGACAATATACTTAGCTAACAAAGGTCAGAAGAATGCATATTAATTGAACGTGTCCTAAAGGCAGGATATATACTCTCCAATCTGATTAACTCTTTCCTAGATTCAGATTTATGCACCATATTCCTCTTAAGGAACAAAACTCACCCAAACCCTTGGAAAATAACTATCACATAAATAACCATCATATCTTTTATTAGGGACTTAGTGCATAAATAACACTGTAATATATTGCAAAGCCTTTAAATACATTAATTTTTTTAGAAAGCCTGTTTTTATTTTACTTTGGATTGATAGAACTGGCACATTGAGATGGATGGTGAGAAGACTAAAAGTGTGTGTTTATTCAGACTTTGTACTATCCTAATAAAATAACACTTTAAGGCATTGCTTTCCTTTGGGTTGCTTTCCTTGCATCAATATCCAGCAAGGACATGGATCACTGGAAACCCTGCAGATGTTGCATGGAGGGACGAAGAACTACAAGAAAACTTGTTGAGTTGCAATTATAAGAAGTTGCAGTAGAACACAATATTCTATGTGTTCTCTCAATTCCTAAAAGGTACAAGAAGGCAATACTATGGACAAAGGCAGACCAGATACTATCTTAACATTCACCTGGAGGAGTTGTCATTGTGAGTTCAGCTACATTTTATTCACATACCTAAGACTGTTACTTGAGAACACAAATGATGTTCTGTTGCTGTCAAAATCTAGAATCAAACTTGGGAGGGGGAATTATCAGTCAAGAAAGACATCGTAACTAACACATGGCAGTGGTTTGACAAAGCAGAGACATTTGAGAACGGTTTGTTGAGGTGATGAAAGGGGTTTGCCAGCTTAATGTTGGGCAATGTAAATGCTGCCAAGTACACGTATTTTAGTTTACTAATTAAACCAAACATAACCAAAACTGACAGCAAACATTATGTTATCAGATTGCAATAGTAGTCTTGGCTTTCTACTCTAAAGCAGGTTTGTTTCATCCATAAATGACATTATTTAACTCGCAAATAAAAATCTGAGCTGCTGTACAATATATAGTAATAAAAAAGAAATTTACAAAAATATTACCTATTTTAATTTATTTATGGGTTTATTTCAAGAATGAAGATGGATTTTTACAAACTCACCTATATCCAAGTAGGAATATTAAATCTGGATGTTTCAAACACTCTTTGGCTTACTACCCACCTGTCTCTTTCCTTGCCTATGAGGCTATTTTCAGGACGGAACATGAGAAATGAAGTATCTCTGTGTTTCTCATGATTAGTCATGCTTCTTGGCATGTGTTATTGTATTTTGCAGTTAATAACCTAGGAATAACCTAGGAATGGAGTCAGTTTGTATGTAAAGTCTGGGAGATAAAGGATGATTACTTCTATTACTGGATATTTAAAAAACCTAAAATATTTCTCGTATGAGCACACAGCCTTTATAAGGAATGTACTTTTCTAACCTTCTCCCTTTGGGTGTGGTATATCTTTTTTTGTTCATCTGTGATTTTCAAAAAAAAGCCTATATTGCACAAAGCAATGGTTTTGAAGAAATTTATGACTAATACTATTGTAGTTATTCCTCACCACAGTCTCCTTATGTTAACATTTGAGTAGTGCTGGTTACACACACTGATTTATTAAAAAGCAATGTCATACCTGTAAACACGCGGGAGCTCTGCCTTGGGGTTTATTCACATCAACAGCTACAAGCTGCCAACCTCCAGCAGCATCTTCATGAAACATCTTGAAAGGGAAAATTGTTGTCAGAAATGTTTTACATGCCAATAAATACAAGTGAAATCTAATATATTCCCCTCAAGGACCTGCATGCATTTTCATGATACCTAGTTTAAAGTAAGAGGAAAACAGTTCTTACTGCTACAGATGAAAAGCAACATGCACTTTTCCCAATATTAATAGACTCTGATTTTTACTCAGATAACATCAAACACCATGTGTCTCCTTTAGACTTAATGTAGAAACTGATTCCATTAATTTCCAATCAATATACAGTGGTACCTGTTCAGGATAAATTCCTTACTAAGCTAAGCTTATCATGAGGAAACACAAATGCATTGTGACAAAAAACCAAGTTTTATGGTGCATTTGGAAATAACAGACAACATCCTTTTCTTTACTGGCAAAATTATGTTACTTCAAGGATCAGACTTTATATTTGTTGTACTGAGGTGTGACACTAGCTGCACGGTCCTTCTGGACTGTTACTGAGAGCTTGGAATTCTTGCAAATGGGTGAACGATAACCAGTCTCTAATGAAGTTAATGGAAAACAGTCTCTTGACCACACTGGTATTTTCATTTTACCAATAACCTCTGGAAGTACAGGAGTTCTGGTGGCTTTTGAAAATTATTATTATTTTATCAGTAATTAGGACATAAAAAGATGCAGACTGTTGGATTTAAGGAATGATGAGAAAACATGTTTGGGAGTGATTAACATTGTCCTTGACAATGTTCATAAGAGAAAATTAATAGCCCCAGCATTTTGAATTGCCAACTACGAGTCTGCATATATTATGCAATGAAGCGTGGCAAAGTTCCCACCTCACTCCCATCCTTTCCTTGACACCCAGCATTCAAACAAGTCACATTGAGAACACAGTCATAGCAGTGTGGCTCAAACTTAAAATCCATCCTGAGATAAGTGCTTATTAGACTGGGGACAACGTCACACAAATATCACACAAATATGGTTGTAATGCTGCCAAGTCCTGCATCAGGAAGTTACCAACTCAGATACTCCCTGAGTTACTCCTCTTCATATCATGCTTTAATGTTTAGTGCTAAGGTGCTTTGCAGGAACCTCTGTTTATCCTTCTCCAGAGACCGCTTCCTTGACTTTGACTCTCAGACACTCATTTTCTTCAGGACTAAGTTTCAGGAACAGTTTAATGATTCATGAGGTGGGCAAATGAAGAAAGATGTTGCTTTTCCTCAAAGCAATTTCATGTGCAAAACAAGAAAGGCTTTTACCTTTTGCCTGGTGTTTTGAACAAGAAATCCTGCAAGAAACTTTCTGTCCTTCTTCATGCAGAAAAAGATAAATAATTTTTGTAGTTTAGTAAGCTGGATTCCTTTTATATCCCATTACGCCTCTGACTCGAGGGACAAAATACGTATTCACTTTTCTGCAGCCAACACACATTCTTATTTTATATGATGCAATTTATATTATACATGTTCATATTCTTTGGTATGATTAAATTATTTGGGGATTTTTTTTTTATGGTTGAAATTCCTCAATATTGGCTGCTTCTTGAGTTTCCTTACAGCGATGTCTCTGTTTCAGCTTCTGGTTCAAAGAAGACAGTTAAGCCTATACTGCTCAGGATTTTGTCCCAACAGAGATGAAACAAATACTACATTCCTCAGGCTAAGAATGTGTCATGGAAAAGTCCTTTTTTTTTTTGTTAGATTGTAAATTGATATCACTAAGTCTACTTTGACAAAGACATACACAAAAATGTAGCTGCAGGCAGAAAAGGTCTAGATTTACACATGGATTAAAGGAATATCCAAAGGAATATTAGAAAATATTTAAGAAATAATTTTGAAACACTTAAATCCTCTGGCTTAAGAAAATAAATAACCTAGCTACAGAGGTTAGAAAAGACTTCCTCATGGGTGTGTTTCATGTGTCTGTCTTCCTAAGGGCTTTTTGCAGGTGGTTGGTACTAGTCCTTCTTATGGATAGTAAACTGCACTATGTATATATGATATACATTATGATTGTTACACTAATGAGTGAGAGAATTGAAATTTCAGTCCTTCAGGCCTTGTTTTTTATACTGGGTCTTTCACACTACCCAGTGCACACCCTTCCTATCATGGCTTCCTCCTATCCATTATCTTATATTCAGAGTCTCAACTTCTGTGGCTACCTCAACTATTAGCAAGGCTCACTCATTGCCTCAGCACCTCATTCCTCCTTCATCTCAACATGCACACCTCAGCTTCAGGATGAGACTCCCCAAGCACTTCATCTACACTCTGACCTTTCTTGTCCCAGCTACAGCTTGCAATTTTAGCTCTTCTTTCTCAGCACAGAAAGTCCTACTCAATGGTAACCCTAATTCCAAACTCAACAATGACATGATAAAAAAGTGCTATCCTATTTCGTTAAAGAAAATAAAAATACAGCAATACCATACCAAGCCAAACAGAGAACCATATTACAATGCTCTCTAGTATTTTTTCTAAGAAAGTCTAGTGGAATGATATATCCAAGTATTTAATTTTATATGAAAATTCATATGTATACTTTAAAATATATGTAGTAACATGCAAAGTCAAGTAAATCAGATGAAATAATAATTAACACCATTTTTTGTCTTATTATTAATTCATAAACTAAAATAAATCAAGTCCCCAGAGTATCTCAGTATCTCAGATGATGCTTCACCTGGGTAGTGGCAGTTGAAGTAGTACTACTCCTGGACCCCCACATCTGCTGGAACTGCACTCTAATTTCTGCAAATGTTTCAATGATGACCGCAATGAAAACATTCTGAAAAAAAAGAACAAAACAGAATGGCTGACACAAAGCTCAGCAAGCACAATAGAGATGAAAATACAATCTACATTTCAGACAGTTTTAAAAGGAAACATTTTTTCAGTACCTTAACAAGCCAGGCCAGAAAGAAAATTAAGGTGATGAAGTAAAAATATGAACGCCATCGAGGAAAGCTGTCGATTGCTCGGTACATAAGGAACACCCAGCCTTCCTGAGAAGCAGCTTCATAAACAGTAAATATGCTTGTGCCTGTCAGAGGAAAAATGAAAATGTTTAGCATTAAGATTCCCTGAAAGTTTTTAATATCAGCAAACAATAATCTTTATCTCTTCCATTTTCCTTTTCTCTAAAGATTATCAACTCTCCTTTCCTCTTTCAAAGATAAGTTTTTTAGGTGCATTTCCGTGTTTCTCCCTTTTGTAATTGAATATGAATTGGTTTTGTATCAAACCAGACTGACTACCTTCTCTCCCTGGACACACATGCATAATCCCTTAGATGGGTTCACTGGCAGTATGCAAATGTCTCCAAAGGCAGAATTAATCTCATCATGTGACTTCATCAGCACCCACGAGAAAAGGCAGATTTAATTAAAACTATCAGGATTGACATTCAGTAGGTGAAAGAAATCACCACTAATACCAGCAACACTGAGTCAGCAGCAATACACTGAGAAGGTGCCCAACACTAGCAAGCACAATTAAGTGTCTAAAACAAGCTACTGAAGAGCTTTAAAATTCAGGTAGGTAGCCACAGTAGCTGCATTAACATACTTGTGCTGGCTTAAAACATATTCAAACATTTTAAGGTTGAACCTCTTATATCACTCTGTAAAGTAGGGGAGAAGATGAAAGAAAAGTTCTGAGTTGTTTATGTGTGCAGAAATCACTTTTAAATAAAAGCTGTGAAGTTATTCATTTCAGACTTTAGATCCAAGCTCATCCTAATGTCTGGGTGATAGTATGTTGCTGCCAGCTCTCCTTTCCTCATTCATCTCTGCAATGAAAGCTTCATTGTGGTTAGGGCTTGTATGGCAGTCTTGTTTGAAGTCCTTTTTTTTTGTTCTGAGAAGGAAAATAATTAAACTGTGAAATTAAACTGTGAAATCTCACAAACTACCGTGAAATCACAGAATTGTCCTAAAGCCACCTGCCAGCTCAGCTCCACTGCTGCTTCATTTCATGAAAAATGTTGGATAAAGAAGAAGGCGTATGAGGAGTACTGCCCTTAGCAAAACATACCAGCTTTTAGCAACATCCAGATAGTGAGTATCAACCAGACAACTATCTGATCCTCTTCACAGAGAAAGGAGCAGTCCTAGTCAGAAACTCCTGAGTCTGGGAGTTTCCCAAAAAGTCACAACAGCCTACAAACTCTGTGAAGATATTCTCCCATGGACTTTGCAGCACCTACATCCTTCTGTGTGCTAACACAGGGGAGATGAACCTGGAAGTAAGTGTTCTCCTGTTAGGGAATCCCTTTTGCAGATAAATCTTCACTGATGAGAGGAGACAGGAATGAATAGATTTTTTTTTCTGTATAAACTCACTTCTTTGATAGTAGGCGTTGAATGGTTAACATGGTCATGGTGAGTAGGCAAAAATGTTAATCTGTTCTATTAATTTTTCTGGTTATTAGATTCCTTCCCATTTACTGCATATGGTTCTCAGGACCAAAGGACAGAAATAAAAATAAAAGGAAAGAAAAAGCATTTAAGCATAGATAGCAAACCCCTTTCTATCTCTTCAGAAAATCTCTCTATCAATACTGAAATAGTCATCAGTGATTACTTCATGGGTATTTTGCATTTCAAAAATTCACAAAGTAATGGTTCAATTATCTAATATTATACTGTTGCTGAACTGATTAAATTATTGAACAAAACAGTGCTGTTGAGGACAGGCAGGGATTAAGGAAAAAAAAGGAATCTATTAAAAGTTGCTGGCTAGGAAACTGTCATTAGTCATTACCAATGGGAAAGTCACAGTGAAGATTAGTAAAATAGAGGAAATGTCACAAAAAGTATTTATAACACATTCACTGGGCCATCTGCCATAGTAAAGCAATACCGTGAATGAACAAAAATGCACAATTAACCCAATTAAAATAATATGTGTTTGTTGGTGACACTAAACCAAGGGGAAGGGCAAATGAGGGCTTGAAAACCTGCAAAGCTTGGCTATTTAGATACATAACAGGCCCCATATACTCCAAAACATTCATCTATTGTCAATATCCTGAACATTTAGAGCAAGATTTATGCAGTCTAACTATAGGCAGCAGCAAGAGATTTCAGTCATAAAACGCTTGGTATCATGAAAAGAATTAAACGTGTGACTATAATGACATTACTCATCGGTTTAGGGATGTTAGCATGGGTAAACTGCTGAATTTAGTAGTAGGATTTCAACATCTGCATCTAGAATTTTATTAAAATTTAGTAAATAAAAATATCTAGAAAATATTTATGATAATTTTCATATTTGTTTCAATAGACAGTTAAACCTTGACGACAAGAAATATTGATTTAGGAGGAATTTTCTGATGGCAACAAAGGTAAAAAAGGAATATAGTTTGAAATTTGGTTTGTTTCAGTACTTTTGTTTGAACATATCTAATAAATTCCACATACTGAATAAAATCGTTCTTTTAGCAGATCCATGGTTAGTAAAAACAAGAATGGAAAACATTTCTCAGTACATAGTTAAAAAAGAAACAAATCAGCATCACAATCTGTATCAGTCTCAAGGCTACTTTTATGCAACCAATAAACACTTCTACCTCTGGGAACGTCTTACAACTGTACATAGGCAGTATCAAAACCAACCAGCCAAAAAGTCCAGAAAAGGAAATGAAAAAAGGAGATGAATAATGCTGTGATGTTATAACTGCAGAGCTAAAAGGTACACTGAAAATTCACTCAATCTGGAAAGAGAATCCTTTCCTCCTAGCTCTATGTTATGTTCTTGCTTCTTGTTTTAAACTCCCTTATTATTAGAGGAAGAAAATGTACTGTGTTGAGGTGTTGTATTTTAGTGATAACTTTGTGCTGTGTGATTTGTAGGTTATTCCAAGGCAGAAAGAAGAAATTAAACCTAAGCTTAAGTATGCCACTAATTCCAGCTTTTTCTAAATATGTTTATTGACTGCTATGCTTATATTATATGTTTATGTTTATTGATTACTTTAGTTTACCATGGTAGGTTTCTTAAGTTTTCTTGCACCTGCTATGAAGTTGCTGAGAAAGAAAATCTACAGGAAGGCTACTTTATGTAAAAAACAGCCCAACAATATGATTAAAGTTCTATTTTTCATTTTTTATTTTTAATCAGAAATTATCGAGGCAAGGAAAAATGCAAACGTTGCTATTAAAAGCTTGACATACTACATATTGTCACCCACACAATGCCTGAGACGCCAGCCAGGAATAGGCTCCTTTTCCTTACGTTACGGTTAGTCACTAGATGGCGATCGTGCACCTCGGGCACATCTGGAACATCATCAGGCAGCGGAGGAGTTCCCATCCCAGAGAGAGCAGCTGATAACCTCCCGATGTGCTGGCAAAAGGATCGATTTTTCTATTTCCCAGAAAAACTCAGCAGCCTTCTAGCAGGTGCTGCTGCCTAATTTGATTCTATTTGTTGTGCTGACTCTATTTGTTGTGCTGAATACCTTCCTTAAAATGGTTTGGTGAATGCTATGTCCATAAAGAAATGACCTCTTGCTTAGCTATAGAAATATTTTCCACTCTGTTTCAATCCCTGCTCACTGTCACTAATAAAGTCATGAAGCTGAACGTGTCCCCAAGGAATGGATACTCTCACTAACGATTCAACTTTTAATTTATGTCTTAGCTTTTGGTTATCAAGGTGTTTGTAAAACACTGCATGCAGTCAGGATTTTCCAGCTGTCTTACACTATTGCTTTGGTGAAACTAGAAGGGAATAAAAATTACCCAGAAATACAAGGACAAAGTTGTTGGCACTTCTGGAAAGCAGTTGGTAGACAGGATTGAAATAAACAAAAACATCCAATCCTGAATAGCTTCATGGGGTTTCTTGCTTGTATCTAACCAAGCAATCCAGTCTACTCTCCCAAACCAACTCACATCAGTCAGTTTGCCAGCCAACAGAAATGGGGATGAAAAGAAGAAATCTGAAACGTGCCAGTGCTCTGCTCCTTCACTGAAATATCAAACCTCAGTGCCATTTTGCTATGACTGAGCTGTGAAAAAAGAGCATTGATGTGGAATGGCAGAAAAACTACACTGCCAGTCTGAATAAGGTATTTTAACGCTTGTTAAGTGTACTGACTTTAAGTATACATTAGTGATGTGTTATTGATTCCTCATTTGGAAAATTTGTTTCCTTATGAGAAGATGCAGCTTTTACATGAGAGAAGAGACTTCATATAAACACTGCATGCCTAAAACCACTAATGAAGAGATAAAGAAAAATCTAAGTGCTAGGATCAATGCAATTTGTTCTTCAGACTTCATAACGGAAATACAGAAACTCAAATTCAGAACAAATGTTGATTGATTTAGCTGCACTGTTTGCAAGTTTGTTAGAGATTTGTACACAATACAGAAGTGTTAGCTTACTAATGTAGCCATATTGGCATATGTATTGACTGCACAGGGTAAATAGGAGCATGGCAGTTCATGCTTAATTATACCATTAGCATCTTACATGTGATAGTGTTTGTGCCCCCGGTGTAATATTTTCTGTTTTTAAAACAGAAAACTATTCTACATTTGTGAATGAATCCATGCTGTAAACAGAGACAAACATTCTTCAAAATGACTTTAGGTGTGCATGTTTATGGATATTTAGTCAGAGCAGCATTTATATTTGCTTTTCTTTAATACTTTTTTGATTAAAATGCTCCTTAGCTATATGTTCACAAATAGCAAATAGTGATCTAGAATGTCAATAGAGCTCATAAGCTGCCTTTATCTGCATAAACTCTGTCTGCTTCTTCCTTTTTGCAATTACACAGCTGTAGAGCCGATACACACTCTCTCTTACAATCATTGCTTTTTTTGTACGTGGCAACTTTGATGGGAATCAAGAAAATGCTGAGCCGTGAATTGTTCACATCTCACACACCACTACCTGGAGGCTTTGCAACACAGTCAACAATTCCCACTTCTCCTTCTCTCCAGAGGGGATTTTACGGATGAAACTTTTCTCGGATCTCTGGGCTCCCATCCTCAACAGAACAGGCAGACTTTCACACTGGAGCCTGAAAATAGGGCACTGCCATAGCTGTGCTTTCCTCCCATGAGAGAATCAAACTGTAATAATACTCGCTTTCAAGATCTACAAATCCTAGGCCTTGGTTTTAAGAATGACAAACGCTGTGAAGATGGGCCTGCCATCACCTCAGTCTTTCCAATCCCATGTCTCTGATTGAAAGTACAGTCAGGGTAAATGACTGCTACAGTAATGTTATGACAATTCTGTGTAACATAAAAAAGTTAAACAGAAGAAACTCTATACTTTATATTAACTTATTCCTCAGAAAACAAGCCATCTTTTTATAGGACTGTTACTTCTTTTAAAATACATTATGTATGTAGAGGCCTTTAAAATCATACAGTGAAAGTGACAGCCCAGAAACAAAAGATTCAGAATTCACTTGAATTGTTACATTTCAAATTTGAAAAACAATTTAAAGGCTATCATATTAAAAAAGACAAATTTAGGGCAGGTTCTCAGTACAGTATTACATATTTGGATTGTCATTTAGCCATATATTAACCATAGAGAATGACTATTTACATCAAAATAGTGATAGATCCCTTTGTTAGAGAGACAACAAAGTATGCAAATCTTCCTTGACTAAAGGCATGTACATTCAGCACTGACTTTCATACACTGTCAATCAAAACTATTAATATGTTGCATCAACTTTCCCTATAGTCATAGACAGAGCAATCTAGTTCAATTGTAGTCATGAAACAGCAAAGTTTGTATGCATCACGGTGTCAACTAATTTGCTTAATTAATTACAAATGTATCTGCTTTGTAAAATGAAAGAAATATGGAAGAATGTAAGCATAGAACATATTCACACAGTAACATTTCTGTATCTAGAGTGACCATGACAACCCTTTGTCCAAATGCTGAGTCAAACGTAGGATGACTGTAAGCTTTACTACGAGAGAACATTTCACTCAGTCTTGACTCTGGTCAGCTAGTAGCAACTGTCTCAAAAGGATGAAAATGGCTGGAGGTGGTAAAAATTCACTAGAAGTTGTAGGAGCTAATGAGAACATGCATTAGTGAATAACAGAAGGGGATCTGGAGATGCACAGAGATCATAAAATTGTGCTCATGTTTGGGAAATATGGATTACAAGACATAGCCTGACCTAAATGGAACATTTCCAGTATAATATGCATATCAGCAAGAACTGAACAATCTGAGAAGTTCAAAACAATAGGCTTTACAGGAAAAAACAAGCTAGGATAGAAAGATCATGCCCAGAAAGTGCTACAAAAAAGATCTTGCAAGTGAAACAGCAGTAATCCACAGCAGAGTATTTTACTTGACCTCAACAACAGTTGCAGTGCAACCCCTGCATCCTGAAGTTTCAACCAGTTCAAACAATCAGGAAGTAAAAAACCCCAAGTATGTCACAAATAGGACAAACCTCCTCACTCAAAGCAAGGTTTAAGAGACAGAAGAGGACCAAAGGGAGCTTGAAATTTTCTTTACAAGAACCCATGCTGGTGACTGTGTGTGGGAAGAGATTGGCCACTCTGACAATGAGTAACCACCAGCAAGGTATGCTAATAGACTGCAAGATATTCAAGGAGGACATTCTACAGTATATTCTTTCAATAGCTTATGAAGGCTATACGGATTTTTTTTTTTTTTAACTGTACAATAGCAAAAACAATAACTTAAGGGAACCTAGACAATCAAAACTGCTGCTCTGCCCCGAAGTTCCATTTCAGTTTCATTCAGTTTCCCTGGGCATCACTTTTGAATCGTAAGAACTTCTCTGAGATGTTCTTTCGCTCTCTCTCGCTCTCTCTCTCTAAATGAAGAGATCAGGCCCTTCCTTTTGCATGAACAACATTTTCAAAAGTCACTGCATAAAATTTTATCTGTATCATAATCAGTGGTAAAACTGCTGTCAAATGCTTTTAAAACTACCTTCTCAAAGCATCTTAATTTAATTTGCTCCATTTATATGTCTGAACTAGACGTTATTATTTTCTATACTAAATTTTCACCAAAGGACAACAGCAGAAAATCTCAACTAGCAAGTCCGTCTGTGTATTCAGTGACAAGAAATGTGACAGCAGCATATGCATTTCTGCAAGAAAAAGCATTACAAAAACAGACGGTAAAGCTGGCCAAGGAGACATTATAAACAGAAAATATATTTTAGAAATCTCATTAGCCTCCATGCATCTGAATAAAAGCAGCAAACGTATAGTGCTGAATGCATCTTAAGAAACTAGTCTAACTGAAGAGACAAAACCTTTCTTAAATGGCAGAAAGGAGCTTTATGGTTGGCTGTTACAAGAAAACCCAGATGACAATCAGTTAAGTACTCATCAATATCTGTTACATGCCAATAGACCAAAACAATTTACCCTCTTTGTTTAAGTGAGGGAGATGTTTGCCCATCAGCCTAGTATGTACAGCTAAGGAGCAGGCAGAGACAAGGAGATGTGGTTTAGTGTGCTGATAGCTCACTAAATCCAACAGCACCTTTGTGAGATAAGTGTATTATTAATTCTGTTTCAGAGATAGCTGTATGAAATTAGTGACTCTGAGACTTTCCTCAAACAGCAATACAAAAGTGAGACAATCTGAAGATTTCTGATTTTAAAAGAGCTGGGTATCAAAACAGAAAGAACTGGATGTCTTAAAATTAAAAACCATACATGGATGTCAGCAAGAATAAACTTTTTTTTTCTCCTTCAGAAAATAAAAGGTTGACTTGAAAAGAAAATCAATTCTTGTAACATCTGACTTCTTTTATTCTTGACTGTCTTAAAGAAATTGTTTGCATGACTAGAGATCTATTGGTTATCAAAAGAATTCTTGGAAGACTAGCACTAGTAGATTAAGCAGCTGGCAGGTTTATTTGGGGACGAAAATCCAAACCTTTGGCAAGAAAATCTGCAAAAACTGCCAGATATTTTTAAGGAGAAAGAATGTTCAAAGTTCTAATTCACTCTGTTTAGACCTTGTTTTCAATATTATCTTCCTTTGCAGAAATCCTTTCTGATCTGTATGTACTACTGAAAATAGTTCCACACATCTGTAACAGAAATTTCCTGGATTTTTTATTTCTTAGATATGCCTTCTCTCTTTTTTTCTCAGCATCAAGTTTACCTGCAATGATTTGTTCTTTGTGTAGGCATGTGTCAGTTCTGTCCTTTGACTCAAAGCTGCTTTAATTTCTTATAGACCTATGATATTTCACATATTTTTCTTCAAAGCTTTTTGCTAAAGTGGAAAATGTGGCACTTTGTACTGAGCTACGTGAACATGTGGTTTGAAGAAAAAGAACTGTGTGTGGAATAAAAGAGTTTTGGCACTGCTCAGTGAAGCAGTTTCCCAAGAAATACAGATCAGACTTAGCTCAAAATCTTTTTTTTTATCAAAGGACGAGCTAAACAGACTTCATTTTCCATATGAAAATAATTTTCAGTTAGGGAAATGAAATCAGAGCTTTAAGATCTGTGATATGCATAAATTAGGAGATGACTTTCTGCATGCTATTTACTTCACATTACCCTTTTGTCTACTCTTCACCTTAAAAAAGTCCTTTGGAAGTCTATCCACTTCCAAAGGGATAGAGATATATAGGGATACTGAAGTTGAAGGTATCTCTGATTACCTAGTACTTAAGAATAAAAGAATGCATAAGGACAGTTACTGATGGACTTTATAAACACATCTTTTTATCCTCAGTAATGTGTCTGCAGGTCCTACCATGGCTTGGGTAGAAGTTTATATTGTTACATTATGTCTCCATATTTTTCAGAACTGTCAACAAATGTTGATCTGGACTCAGAAATTCTGCCAGCATGTTTATGTAATATTTTTGAAGGGAAAACTATGTTCACAACCTTAGAGTCACACTGCTCATAGCCAGGCATTTGAGCTGATGTTGAAGGAGACAAGTTCAAAATTTTCAGTCCTGTCCTGAATGGTTATGCTTAAAGCCAAAGGGAATTTTATCATTCCTTTAGCACAAACAGAGTTAGATCTATGATTCTGAGATTCTACCATAGAACATAAAAAATGTTGGGAAAACAGGATATTTGATCTATATATTATTTTCCAAACACTTAATAAACGGCCTGTCACATTAAAAATAAAACTAGAGATGGATAATGTAAGGCGTAGTCAAGAGAAGAAAGCATCACTGTTTCCAGACTCATTCACTTTATAGCATCTGGGAGATCAGCTTCCTAAATGAAGACAAATGCAATAGAAAATCTCAAAAAATGTCTGCTTTCTAAACTGACTGTGAGGCAGATTTATGGTGCCCTGGCATCAAAACTCTTTTCAGTGACCCTCCTAAGGAACTTGTGAAAGTACCAACTAAATGCTTTTACCAGGATTCATGTGCTCAGGTCAGAAAGAATTGAAATAGAGGGGAAACAACTGCTAGCAGGCAACAGGAAAAACTGAAATAACTGAGAGGACCATAGAATGTTTCCTCTGAGCTCTTTAAGTTCACATAAGCATTATGATGTAGACAGAGGTGATTCAATCTTGCAGGCCTACGTAATGAACTGGACCTTGGAACAGATACCCTTTTGAGGCTCATACTGGTGTTCCACTTTTATAGCATTAAAGAATTCTGTATCAGAAAGACCTCTGGGATTGAAACACTTTACCTGCAAGTCCTGTTTTCCTTAATATAACAGTCTAAATGATCTGATTTATTCCTAGACAAATATCACACTCAATTGTGGCAGTAACGTTTTGAAAGAAAAATGTCTTAATCTTCAGTTACCAGATAATGTTCTAAGTTACCATTTGTATAATGAACAGAAAGGTAAACAATCACGTTCCAATGGAAAAAAAAATCCTAATAATATACCACTGATAATGTTTTTTAAAAAGTGACAAAATAAAACATAGCAATGTGAGAGAACATAAGTATTAAATTATGCAAGGAGAACACAAAATAACAGTATTGGGTGGACAAGATATGCGATGAAACCCGATTTGTAGGGAAATCTAGTGATAAATAACTTCACTAACTAAAACCATCCAAAGATATTTGTCTTGTCTAACACCACTTTATTTATTTTGCAAACAGCAAAGGAAGCTTTGCAAGGCCATCTTCTACTGACCTGTCACAAACAAAAAACAAATTATGGAAACTAAACCTAGGAGAAGAGTTGAGAGTCAATCCTCTCAATTATCTCATAGTCATGTAAGGCCAGTACAGCATCTCATCCTTACTGGTTATAAAAATAATGGTATTATTATGCATAAAGTAATCTCTGTGTGTTTAGGCTGCACCTAGACACTGTCTTTTCCAAAAGCTGCATGTAGATGCTACAAAAAACCACTGAGTTGAAAGTGCCAAAAGCACCTTGAATTAGAGTTTTGCCTGGAAAGCTGTTGTAGGCGATGCAGAGACTACTTCCACTGTTTCTGAACCAGCTAAAACACATTTCAGCAAAAAAGCCTTTTTTTTTTTTCAGTCTTCCACAAAGAAAGTATTTGTGAGTAATGGGCTGTCTATCTAACTACTGTAATTTAAGAGACGTAAAATAACACTGTGAATAAATACAACATCACACAAAGTACTGATTTGCTATAAATTGACTCTGCTATTTTTAAAAAATATGCCTTTTTTGAAGGTTTCACTGAAAGGTTGCACACTGCAATATTTATTGTCTGTGTTCTCCATAACTTGTGCCACAGTAGGTATTGTCTGGTCTCCTACTTCCAGCATAAAGTTGGCCCAGAAACCTTAAGCTGGTATAAATTCAGCATTGTGTGCCTCCTTCAGTGACTCCAACAGGAAAAAAGATTCATATACCTTGCCTCATCATGAGCAATCCCTGCTGTGGATGTTAACAGGTTTCAAAACCACAGTCTGTTGCAAAGCAGCCTCCCTGCAAGCACATATGTAGCCACATACTGTATCTCCTGTACCCATGGCTGTGCCTGTACCAAGCATAGTTCCCTCCAACCCATACACAACTTTAATACTATTCCAAGTAAGTCCACACCCTCAACGTTTTCCACAGGTGATACTCCCTCGTTCAATATATACCTTTAATACTGAATTATAAAAGTACATCCCTGGTGGGCTGTGACACCATGGATGTGACACAGTGCTCACAGGAACATCAGACTGAAATATCCCACATTTTTTAGTTAGGTTTTGGGGCCAGAGGGATGACTCATGGGGCTCAGTGTAGATCAAAACCAACTACTGCATATATGGATACACAAGCACTCTGCTCTGGAAAGGACCAGGCTAGAGCAGTGTGAATATGAGTCAGTCTATATCATATTGTTTGTTAGACCAAAGCTCAATGCCAAGCAGATTACTTTATTAGTGCAAATCCCACCCCTGACTCAATTCCATAGCTCATAGTATATTTTCACAGCATAGTGCTCAGTGGTGCTATGCATTAGAAAGACAAACAGCCTAATGACTAAGTGCAAGTACAAGCTCTGTTAGTAGGAAGCTCCCAAGCTCAGGTTGTTAAAAAATATCACAAAGTACTTGTCTTTGACCATAAAAAAACGATAAAAGGTAATTGCCAGTATTGAAATTGACAGTACTGAAACAAGTGTCCATGAACATGAGATAGGCTGGTTGTAGGCATTTTCTAATCATCTGACAAATTAAGTCCTGAAAAAGTTTTTAATATTGTTTTGCCTCTTCCATTCTTAAATTTTCTAAATTAAGACTTCATACTTTTATGAACAGTGGATATAACGCAGTTCCCTACAATCACAAGGGAGGCAAGAGCATCACCAATGTTCCTTCTGGATGAAAAATGAGGTTTCATTAGTAAATGTGATGATATAGATCCCAAAAAAACCTCACTAAGTCCAACAGAGTCCAGGTGTTTTAAGTAACACAGGCTTAATCCTCAATTATCAAGTAACACAAAAATGCTAATTATTTGTCCCTAAAAAGAGTAGGGCAAAAATAGGAAAATCAACACTCAACATTTAAATATTTAAGTAACACAGTAATAAAATGAGAATGTGTACTATTTAATGAAGACAGAGTATGCAATTACATATTTGCCACAGGGTACTGCAATGTAGCAGCACGCATGAAGTCAGTTACCACAGATGAGCTGATGTGCTGAAGAGCCACCCCTAAGCTTCTGCTCTGCATGTGCTACCCCCTCTAGAGTGACCATCTGTGATCTAGATTTTCTGGAAGAGCATTATTACCTCTTATTTCCCAGTAAAAGTAGGAAAGCCAAGCTGCAAGCTGGCCCTGTATTACCAAATCAAAGGACTTAAATCAAAGATGATTTGGTAAGCTGCTCTAATTACAGTAACAGAGGGCATGTTGCATGAGTGCTGTAGCTTGTATTTGTAGTAGGTGGTTTTGCTCGTTTCCACCAACTCTATGAAAATGCTGTTTAGGACAAAAACAACCAAATTCCAGGAGACAAGAAAAAAACAATGTGTCCCATGCATTACACAAGTGTTGAAGGTCAAAGCCTGCAAACTGGTCACATACTGAAGCTCTTGTCTGAAAGTGAAAATCTTCCACTGCGAAAACAATTACCTCTATTACCCAGTAACTGCAGCTTTCATTATGCAGAGCTACATTGTCTTAATGGCACTGACTGATAATTAAACCGATAGGATCTAATTTTCTTGGTATGGAATGACACGTTTCTAATTGCCTAACTTCATGCTTTGCCTATTGGCTAAGAGTTTCGTGCTCCTTAGTGCGGCTGAAATTAGTCATGCCTTTTGTTTCTGAGCTGTTCATAGAATCACAGAATGGGGGGGGGTTGGAAGGGACCTCTAGATATCATGTAGTCTAACTCCCCTGCAGAAGCAGGTCCACCTAGATCAGGTCACAAAAGAACATGTCCAGGTGGATTTTTAAGTCCTCCAGAGAAGGAGACTTCACATCCTCCCTGGGCAGCCTGGTCCAGGGCTCCCTCACTCTCACAGTAAACCAATTTTTTCTTATATTTAAATGGAATTTTTTGTGTTCCAGCTTCATTCCTTTACCCCTTGTCCTGTTGCTAGATATAGCCTCCTGACACCCACCATTTAGANGGATGCCATTGGCCTTCTTGGCCATGAGGGCACATTGCTGGCTCATGTTTAGCTTGTTATCAACCAAGACTCCCAGGTCTCTCTCTGCAGAGCTGCTTTCCAGCAGGTCAATCCCCAGCCTGTACTGGTGCATGGGGTTGTTCCTTCCCAGATGCAGGACTCTGTGCTTGTCCTTGTTGAACCTCATGAGTTCTTTGCCCAATTGTCAAGCTGGTCAAGCTATTCACACTACTTTCACACCTTTAACTCTTCTTTCTATTTTATCACATTATTTTCTGTTCCTTGTGTCACAGTGCAAGTTGTTGAGTTGCTATCCACACAAATAGTTATTGTCTGTCTTCAGTTCTCATGCAGAGTGCAAACTGGTGGGCTATGAGGTTGTTTTTGCCTGAAGCAGCTCTTTTCTATTTATTTTTAGTAAATCCTCATTAAGTAGATGGTCTTAATGTGCATTTATTTTCCTTTGAGCATGGCATTCGTAGCACACAGGTGTCCTGATTGCTTTATTTAGCCTTTCAAAGTTATCTGACCCTTTGGTTAGCATTCTTCATTAGAGGAGAAAGAAATGTCACTGTAGATAATAGACCGGAGTGCTTTAACTCATATTACCCATTGGAATTTGAAGTAAATAGCAGCAGTGGTACAAAAGCAAATTTCCCCCTTTGCTTACATGTAGTGTGTATCATCTCAAAACTACACTGGGAGGCCATGCTATGCTGAACAGGCAGCATAAGGTAAACATGAGAAGGTCATCTGTGGAATTGGTACTTATTACACTGCCTTTCTGGCACACTTTGTTCTTCCATCTCTTCAGCTCAAGATCAGTGACAGTTTATGGGCCTTTTGCTTTACATAAGCAAGTATGAATTGATATTGTTTTTAACATTGCCACTTCTATCACACAAGTACTTATCAGAAGTTATGTTAGAATGAAATGAAATTTCAAAATGAAATTGGTTCAATGTGCAAACTATTCTTTCTGTGTTCCCAAGCACAGATGGGAATGAAAGAAAGAAAGAAGGAAGCACATAGCATAGATGACAGACAGGTCATTAAATTCTCTGCTGCATACTACAATGACATGAGTGATATATCAAACTATATATAGAGGAAAAAGATAGCTACCAGTAAAGAGTCACAATTAGAAACAAAACTGACAACAAAAGAAAAAGCAAAGCTTTCTGGAAAATTGTTTTATTCCATTACAGATTCAACTATTTACCTGCTGAAGCTAGCACAGAACACCTTGAAATGGCAGGGGAAAGTATGAAGCATTGAATTATCTCAGTAGTAGTAGTTTTCTTTGACTATCAGTACAACTGTACTATTAACATTAGTTTCACCTGATTGCTTGGTTTAATGCAAGGCTGAATTACTTTGGGATTAACGCAGCAATAAATTAAAATTCTGGAGGGCTGCTCAAATTACTTTAAGTTTCCAGAACTCTACAGCTTCCCACAAATAATTTATTTGTGTAACCGAGCTAATTTAACGGACACTATTTGTGCATTTTTTAATGTCTCTAAACCAATGCTTAAAAAAAAAAGGTCTTAACTAGGCAACTAAATTGACCTTACTGAGAAAAGTGGCAAGCACAAAGAAACATTAAACAGCTAAGAGAGTTCACTGGAAAATTCCCATTATTTTATTTTATTTATTCTGGTCTGCATCAGGAGCAGTGTTGTCAGCAG